>VYZV01019483.1:668-54565 GCA_013401275.1 Pandion haliaetus
GATGCTATTTAATCAAATTCCAGTATATTTAACCATCTGGCAATTGGCGGGGGCTAGAAAAGAACATGCAAAGAGCACAATTTTATAGGAACAGTACTTGAAGATTATGTAAGAAAGAGTTACATAATACCAAAAAAGCAAGCTGAATTGGAGGGTGTGTGTGTGTGGAAATACACGTAGCAAGAAAATGGTGTAACAAAGGTACTGACTCTGGGAATTCTTAGTCTGCTGGACACTGTAGAAGAAATTAAAGGTTGGATGTAAAAACACACAAGGTACCTTATACTCAGCATTTTCGGAAACAAATGTAATTCAGTTCATAATAAAGAAGAGAAAGGCCGTTTCTGGAAATTGAAACTGTCTGCGGTAGTTCTGGCTACAATTTGCACCAGTTTTAACCTGCCACTAAAGTCAGTCATGCAATGTTGTAACACATTTTTCATTACATCTCTGAATTCACTGAGATCAATGGCGTGTGTGGAGAACACTAATGCCTTTTTTAAAAAAAAAAAAAAGTTTTTATGCCATGATGGGCCCATCTGTTCTATTAGCTGGAAGCAGACTTTGATTGTGTAATATTGACAATTCAGCCTAAACCTTATTTCAGTCAAGGACAAACTCTTTTGTAGGAATTACAGATGACTCTCCACTTCTTTTGTAGCATTTGATAGAAAGTGTTATTTTTGTCTTAAGGGGAAAATAACAAGGCACAGTCTTCTGGATGAGTCTCATGGCTAGAAGGAACCTGTATGAACCCCAAGTTGGAAGAACATGAGACAGCAATGCAACTAACAGCCGCTGAATGCCTTTGGGATGACCTAGGATGTTAAGCAGTAAAATTGGGATGATGAATCAAAACCAGACAGATGTGTCTTTGGAAAAGGGGGATTGACTGATACCAAACTAAGCCACAGAAGGTGCTTGGAATGAATCCAGCAATATTTTATTTGGTGACAGAAGGAATAATCTTGTGTCTATGTTGCATATTCTTAAAGCATTAATACCTATGGGTCTAGCCAAACGCTTACTACTTTAAAAAAGATTTTTCAAGCAGAGTTATATAAATAAAACTTCCAATTATTAACTCACACTGAAAATAACGATAAAAATCTGGGTTTCAAAGATGAGAAACTATTCAACATGTATTAGAATGACTGTATGCAATTTTCAAAATGGCAAAATGTACTGGGAACAGAGCATTCAAAATTGTTTGCCTGCCACTGGTGTTTATTTGCCTGTAGTTTTCTATTGAATCACCTCTGAATCACTTCCATTACCTCTGAATAGTCAGCATTGCCAGCCCTCTGAGACATGTTGCTGAGTGCATCAAATGATACAGCCATAAGAAAGCCAGGAAGAATGAATTCTTACCTTATTCATGTCAAAAGTGTGAAATACTTGTTCAACATAGTTATTAGCTTCTGGAGTAAGACCGTGTAGATCCAGGACGTGTTTAAATTCATGCAGACAAAGTTGTCCAGATGGGCACTCCTTCATAAATTTTGTGTACCAATGGTGAATTTCCATAGCATTAATGTCATCTGCTGATCCAGCAGCACCCATAGCATCAAGCATACCAGGTAACCTTTTTCAGTACTTATCCAAGTGTTCACTCTTGCTTCCCAACAACAATCTTTCAAACACCAGCTCTGCCTTTGAGAGCTACTTTAAACCTCTTACAGATCACTACCAATATAGACTAAGTAAATATAGCACCCTAGCAAGATTACTGGCTACCAGTTTTAGTGCACCATGGTTTTATCAGCTGATGACAGTCTTTGTGCAGTCAGTTTGCAGAGCCGCAGCAGGGCTTGAGGACCGATTATGCTGATTCTCGTGTTGGCATCTGTGGTGCTAAAGCTATGTAAACTGGATGATTATTGAATAAGCAACACACAGGGACTTTGAGAGTAGTTTCTAAACCTTTGTTTTAATAATTCACAAGGTTTTAACTAAACCTTCAGTTCCATTTTAATATTTGGATACCTTTAGTGCCACTGCCTTGTAGCAACTGACTTAATTTTTATTACTTTTGTATATATTATAGCCCAAATCTTACCTTATAGGCCAAAACTGCAACATGATTTGACTTGGATAACGTGAAAAAACCTGAAAGCAGCTATACAGTAAGCACCAAAAAACTTGCTGTTGTCTTTAGACAGCAGTTCTACAAGCATCTGGGTCTTGCATAAGCCAATGTTGTCCTAAAACTGGTCCCCCACTGCCCTGCTCATTCAATCCCATGCTTTCCCTTCCCTTAGGTCACCATGAGTGTTTGTGGTTGCACTTGGGAACAACTGTAAGAATGGATCCAGGCAGAAGCTTGCAATAAAGTTGAATACTAATAAATATAGTTAGCTTTAGACAACATTATTTAAATTTTGCATTGCCTGGTCTCACAAAACATTGTGTTGTACAAGAGAACAAATTAAGCGGGGATGGAAAAGCATGGCCAGGAGTAGAGAGGGTACAGGACTGCTTCTTCTGCTGATTCAAATTGTTTGTGGAAACTTGTAGAGTAATGTCATAATATCTGTATAGCTGTACATAGCAGTTTACAGTTTCACAGTTTTTAAACCTTACAGCATACACTATGGCATGCAGTAGTTAAAGACTAAAGTGGTAGAATGTAAAAATATAATTTTTACACTTAAGACTACCATAAAAGTGTTGTCTTACAAAGGCACTCTGGGGGTGTCTCACAAGAGGAAAGGTGAGCACTACCCAAGCAGCATTTCAACTTCACTCTGCAGAGCAGAACGCAGTCCAGCTGCCCCTGGAGTGCTGTACAGCTGCATGAGCTGAATTTTCCTCTGGGCCAAGGTTCAGGCTGGTTCAATTGCAAAAGCAGTATCAACAGCCATGAGAGACAAATTTGATCTCAAAACTGCAAAGGAGCTGAATGCTGCTGTTGGACACGTCACAAAACCTGGTTTTCAGGTAGCGTGAGGGATGAGTGGTGGTGCATCTGTTGGGTGTGCACGGCGAGGCTGGTGTAACCGGACCTGGGTGAGCTGCAGCAGAAGGTTTAGGGCAGGCTGTATGTCACAGCATACAGGCTCACGTGGTCATCCAGTATTTTGAGCTCTGTTTAATTGTTTAGGCAAATAAAGAGCTGGGACACACTAATCATGTAAGATCAGAATTGTAAAAATATTTCTCAGAAATAGATCTAAGCTTTCACTGCAAGAGGTGACAAGGCTGGAACAAGCTGGGCTGTGACTGGAATAGGCTTTCAGCACATATATATAACTGCACTGCATAAACCAGAGTCTGCAGCCAGTCAGGGCAATGCTGTTGAGGAGGGAAGGAAGGGCAAAAAAAGCACACCTGGATGCCTGGAGGACTTCAATAGCGACATATACTGTAGCTATCATTAAAAGGTGATTTCTAGTCTTTCTTTCCTTGCACATCTTTCAACAGTCTCCCTAGAGCAACAATAGCTGTCTGCTAACATGTTGTCAGTTGGAGGATCAAGGCCGTCAATACTGAGAAGCAGCAGGGATTACCTACGTAAAATACGGAATAAAACCAGAGTAAATCTGAAACACGTGAAGTGGTATTTGGAAATACTCCAAAATACCACTAACAGGCAAAGAATGCTGTGTTTGCAATAACCAAGAACAGCAAGCAAAAGAAAGGTAGCTTGAAGTAGCAATCTTCAGTCTTTTATCTTTGTTCATCAAATCTAAATTTTCAATAGCTAGTAACTGGAAATGCCGACACAGAATTTTGCAAGTGTATACCTAGAAAATTTCTTGTTCAACAAAAAAAGGAAGTGTTTTAAAACTCAAATGTTACTCAGACTTCCATATTTATTTATTTTTTTAGAAATAACAGCAATATTCAAAGGAAAAAAAAAAATCAAAGGTTTCAACTTTCAGAAGCCATAGACAATTAGGTTTTTTGTAATTACAGGAGTCTACAATAATTTTTTGTACAATTTCATTTTCAAAGGTGCTTCTGAAAAATGTGACAGCATAAATGTGAGTATCAAAGACTAAGCCATCTCAGTCCTTGAAAACACGCATATTTCTTTTATATAGCATGGAAAAATCTAACTCTGTTGAGTTTGTCCTTACAGAAGACAAGGATAAAACACCAGAGAAGTCCACGTTTTATTTAAGTAACTCTTCAATATAATAATCCAGCTGTTCCAAATAATCTATTTGAGGAATCTGAAAAAAATTTAAATTTTACACTGCAGCATTTGACAAAATTAGCATATGAACAAACTCAACATGTTTATCAGCAAAGGTCGTAATTAAAAAAGAAAGAAGAGAGAACACCCAGAAGACTTGAAGAAGCAGTGCAATAGCCCAGAACAAAGTGGAAACATGGAAGCTAGAATTAAGTGCAAGTAGAAGAAACTGCTTTTAAAGGAGTTCTTGCAGGCCACATTCCTGTTAGGATAGCTTTACTGGGGGATTATAGTGATAAAGTACAGGCAGATTAGAAGGGCTATGCTGACAGCACTGTTCTTTTTAGCAATTTCATACTATCCTTGCTTTCAGTCTGAGGAGAAGATACTTCTCTAATTAAAGCACAGTTTTCTCAGACTTATCATATCTGCACATCCAGGTTGGGGATTATGTTTCTTCATGTGTATGACCCTACATGCAAAGTCTAGAAGTAGAAAGAAAGAGAATGCAGAAGTAATGAAGAACTTGCACTGTAGGCCTGCAGGCAATATAATATAAAGGGGAGGGAAAGCAGCTAGGAGAGGCAAATAAACACATAACAGAGAGATTGACAGGACTTTGAGAATGTAAGGCACTTCAAGAAAGGATGAAAAAAACCCCAAACCGTAGAATTCTGCCATAAAAGAAGTGTGAGGCCTGGAAAGAAACAGCTGAACTTGTGCATCGGAGTGAAAACCAGAATTTAATTCCAAAGACTTAAATCCAGCATCAACAGTCGTACACAGAAACCTATTGCCTTGAGTAGTGCCTGTATCAAACATATACCATGTGCTTACTTATCTCTGAACATGACTGGAAAAAAAAGCCGGGTGACCTGGAGCCTCTCAGCACTGTACCAGATGGCACCTGCATTTAGACCTTCATATGTATTGGAGGTGACTCAAGGCTAGTAACACTGGTTATGAAATAAAGGCCCTTCAGGCTCTGATAAACTGTATCTAGGAAATGTCAAGTTTTCTGTGCATGATGTTATGAAATATAGGGGAAAATGTAATGAAGCATTTGAAATAAAAAATTGCAGACAACGAGGACAACAGTATCAGGACAGAGAAATTAACAGCTATTTTATGGAGAAGCTTCAAGGGACTAAACTCTGACACCAGCTTTTCTCCGATTGCAAAATTCTCACTAAGTCTCTCTCAGTATTTTATATTAGCACATCAGTCTCTGCAATCCACAGGAATAAGATGCTTGGACTTTAAGGACACAGGAAGACAGCGCCATTTAGAATTTTTATCTGACCCCTTTGCTAAGGTGACAGATATCAATCTTAACTGTGGCCATAAAAATTGCAGCTCACTGAACTGAAAAGTCTTATTTTCCTTTAACCTCAAGACAGCCTTTCTGGAATTCTTTGAAATATTTCTGCAAAATAATTTGAGAAACTGTCACTCAGGTTTCTTTAAAAAAGAAAAAATAATGTTTGTCTAATTATACTGTGGAACTGATTACCACAAGGTGGGATGGAGGTTAAAAGTAAATACGAGTTAAAAAAGCAATTAGACAATTTCATGGAGGAAAAGCCCATTAAACCTGTTTATTGAACTTGTTATTTGATTGAGTGGCCACATGCTGCTGGAAGCAGAGAGGGTGACTGAGAGGTACCTGTTCCCCAGGTACATGCTCCTGGCTATTGCCAGGAAAGTGGACCAGAAGTACTTTTGACCTTACTAGTGAAGTATGGCTATTTTTATATACCAGGCATGATCCAAAGAGTGTTTAATTGGCTTATGTTTATCCAGCTGGTGGTCAGACTGACTGAATGAAAAGCAATCATTTTGGAAAAAATGATGCTATTTCGAATGTCCTGTCTTAGATGGATGTCTGGGTATAATGCAGGCAAACCCAGTTTATTTGTAATTTGCACATTTGTCATAAAAGCATTGATGTAAATTATTTCTTCCGTACAGTTTCTATTTGCATCTTCCCATCATTTTTTCACACAGGCTTAGTGCTTCCTTATTAGGACCGTTTCTGTTTTAATTTGCCTGTAAGCTTCTCAGTGTGCTTGTATGTGAAAATATGCAACTCTGAATACACAGTAATAAACCTGAAAATTAGTGGCTTATTATTGTGTTATGTCCTATATCTGTTTTCCTAAGTGATAAAACAATACATATGCAGAAATCTGTCTGCTACCAAAGTCAGGATGCATACAGGGGCAAAACAGTGTTCTACTGACACCAGCGAATAAGAGAACAAAAATCAGAAAGCATTGTGACAGCCTACACTGAGGGGATGACAGATGGCAATTAACCTGTAATTCTTCCTTTTCTATTATTGTTATTATTATTAATAATAATTAATTTGCAGTGGTTCTCATAAACTTTATTAGATGCCTCTTAAAATTAGTTTTTAAGTTGCCTGTAAATTATTGGTAAGGTTACTTAAGTAATATTCTAATGTTAGTAAAGCCCTTTATAAAAGTATTAAGGTGACATAATTGTCTTTCTGGGACTCTTATACAACACAGGCACTATTTTATCTTAAAAAACAAACAAACAAACAAACGGCAACCATCCCTTTCCCCCCAGCTTAAGTGGAAAAAGAGATAGGAGAAATAAAATTTATTCCTCCTTCAGAAGGATACCAAATATCATAAAATTCACCAAAAGGTATTAATGAAACAATTTAACAATTAATAGTTGAAAAATGATTATACAAACTGAAGTTGAAGAACATACATGAGACGCTTAGCACCGCTAGCCTTGAAAAGAAACCTTACATTTAATAAGTAAGTCACAATTTGATTTGACAGTAGTAATTGCATCTAATCCGTCAATCCTTGCTGGGGTAGGGTCTGGGATTATCTAAGCAGTGAGATTAGTGAACAGGCACAGGAATTCACAGCACACAAAGCATCATGTTCCCTCTGAGCACCTGGGTGCAGAGGGACTCGGTGGGAAATGGGAACAGATTCAGCTCCACTGCACCCGGGGCGTGTCTCCCAGGCTACAAATAATCCATAGACTGCCATCTATGCTATCTATATGCATCTATGCTTAATAGATGGACATGCAACTAACTGACTCTGGAAGCCCAGGACAGGCCACATTTTTCTTCTTTTGTTCAATAACTAGAAAAACTCGAAATGTAATTTACCCTGTGAAGGCACTTTAGTAATTCTGCCATCTTTCCCCTCAGGCTACTAAGTTTTCATTGAACAGCTGTGTTTGGAGCTCACAGCTTTGCTGCAGTTTGCTAGCATACTCTGCTTTGTAGATGTGGCAAGTGAGGGACAGAATTTTTGTCCCTTTTTTTTTTTTATTTTTAAATGGAATGAATTAGTTTTTCAAATCTAAAGAGACTGTTTTGGTTTATATCCTGGATAAAGGCAACCCTGCACTCCCTTTAAAATATATTTCTACTGAGAACTCGTATAAATATTCATCTGCCTGTAAGAGAATTACTAGCTAATAACCTGTCATGGTTAATAACCCATAACAGGGGACACACAAACAATGGTCTGTAAGGTACATCCATGGTTCATGTCTGGTCAACAGCAACTGATGCAGAATGGACTCGGGTGATTACAGTAACTTACTTTATAGCATATCCCAAAAGTTTTATCTGAACCTTTGGCAGCCTGTTGACAGCCACAATACCATTTTTTTTTACATTACTGAGGTCAGACTGAAAAACTTTTAAGTTTTGTTTTCTCCCTCCTGTTTTTCTGTCAGAAGGACCCCAAATAGTTGAAAGCAAGATCTGTTAATAGGATAGGACAAAGAAAACAAATAGGAAGCTCGTAACTTTTTATCTTACTATCAGCATTTGGTATTACTTCCTGAGAGGCAATACACAAAAATAAAACCAGCATGGAATTTAATTTAAAAGAAAGATGTAGGAAAATCTTTTGAGTTTTTATAGTTTATAATCCTCAAGAGGAATTTCATCACCAGTGTGCTATGCAGCACTGAGTGTGCTGCAAAGTTGTCTCACACCGCCACAGCAGTCTCAAAGACAGTTCCTGACTGCTATAATTCTTGACAAATGTTAAGATATGAAAAAATATCACTAGGCACAACATTCAAGTGTTTTTTCACTGAGTATTGACAAAGAATATTGCTCTGTGTTTCAGTCTGAAAAACTGATGAAAATACATGTTAGGGAATTAACTCTTCACTAAGAAGTTGCACTGTATGAGTAGGAAGGCACAACTTCGGTGCTTTTAGAAAAGGAATGTATGCGCTTAATCAGCACACGCAATTAAAATAAACACACAGGAAATCTGGTAGAGTTTAGACAGCAAAGATCACTGTTCCCAGACAATTTTGCTGATGTGTTACAGATTACTTTGGGGCATCATGTAATAGGTCAGCATACCAGCATTCACTGTTAAGAGTAAACCACTTGAACTCCAAAAAATTGGATTGAGGCTTGCAATCAAAATTTGAAAAGAAACAAAGGGGGAAAAGAAGCGATTTGGGTTCCAAAGCTGTTTAAAGGTTTAATTTCATGAAAAGAAAAGCGCTCTCTAGCTTAAGAAGTGGAGGTTACATATTCCATTTGTGAAACCAAGTAGGTTCCTCTCAGCCATTATACTTAGGTGGAAATAGAGACCTCAGCTGATCTTCGAACAGCATGAACTGGTGTTCTAAGAAAATCTCTAATCTGTTCCAAACTTCCATTTCCTTGGAATGGCTTCCTACCATGGCTTGTAGTGAAGCTCTTCCCCAGTACAATGGAGGGAAACAAACTGTGTGCAACAAATGAAACTATGCTTTTAAACACTGCAAGGCTTTAACTTCTGGTAGCTCCGTCAGAACTTTTATGGAAAAAGATTAAAATCATGCACACAAAGTGTGCTTACAAGACTTCAGCGGTATGCCATTCCATTAGAAGAACTAGCAGAAATTTTACTTAGTGGGCAGTTTCCAATTTAGTACACTTTTAAGTAGCAGAAAACTTCTCAGTTTTATGAAAATTAATTCTGTTTATTCAACCAGCTGTATCAGATGATACTAAACCATCTGGCAGCCATAGTGTGTAATTTGCTGTGTTTAAAATGATAGAACTGGACTGTAGGCCAACTATTCGTGCTACCAAATGTGTCTTCACTGTGGCTGTGCTATCCGATGCCATCAGTGTGTCTTCCACACAGTACCAGCAGAAGAACAGAAAGCCTCTTTTAATTTCACATCAGTGATGGAAAAAGTCCATGTTTTACAAAACACTTCCTTGTAATTCAGATAAGAAGCTGCAGCGCAGAAATAAATTTGTCTCAGAGCTGCAGTGAAACCATGCTAGGGTCAGAAATAGCGTGTGCAGAGCTGACACTTGACTTTGTCCCTTGGCATCCCAGGGGTGAGCTTCCCTCCCATTCCACTCGTTCCGTCCTTGGAAGGGGTGCAGAAGAGGTGCCTTCTGCTGCAGGGATGCAACAGCTTCCACTAAACAATGCACAGTGTATTTACTCCTGTCACTGCCTGCATGGTGGTTGTGAGTGCGGTAAGGAGGATAAGAGTAGCAACCAAGAAAGGGGATGAAGGAGGATCTTCTTTCAGACAGAATATTCATGTTGCCTAGTCTGAATTGCCTAATAACTCTGCTTGAATTATTGAATGCGTTAAGATGGATGCAAATCAATCGTGGATGCCATTTTAATAAATGAAGTACAGCCCAAATCCCAGGCAGAGGCTTAACACACCTGGAAACTGTACTGCAAGCTTGTGTGAGACCCTACCTTACACATTCAATTACTGTGCCACTGCACTTTGAGAGTAAGGGAAGCTAGCTTCTTACAAGCTTAATTTTACCTGAAAAAAGTTTGACTGTAAAGGCTGACACTGGTGGCATTTCAGATGCCTGTACTTCTGGCCTTAAGTCAGTCATGCTTTCCCATGGAACAGTGTTGAAAGGCTCGGTTTCATGCATTTCTACCCATTGGCAGAAAAGTCACCTTAGGGAACCACTGGTACTTCTGGCAATTTGATTGGACATCTGCTCAGTTTCAGGCACGTAATAATGATAAGGCTGCTATATGTCACTTATAACACACATTTGAAGAGACTGTTTAATGCATGAGCTAAAATCTAACAGTTCAACTGCAGCATGGTCATGCTCTTTTACAAACTGCATCTACTGAATCACAAAACAAAACACAGCAGATTTTCATCTGTCAAAGTTATTAGAAGGTTTTTGAGTGACTTCATAATTTCTTCTAATTTAGGAATTGCTTTTCTCCTCTCAGAAAATGACTTATAGCAATTATATTAACAATCTTAATGATGTAGCTGGCCACAGCAACTATATTCACTGGAACAGAAATATCATCATTTTGCTAACAAATGTCTTCAGAGCTTTTTCATATCTCTACTTTTTCACTTCACAAGTTGATAATCCTTAAATAAGAAGCCTGGTTAACTTTTATCTATTTTATCTTAGTTCCTGCCTATATTTTTTCCTTTAGTTTAAGAAGAACCTACTAAGCTATGCTTTATCCAGTGGTTGTTCAGTGTAAAAGACTCCTAGAGAGTACAAGCCTCCTATGAGACCAGTTGCTCTTTATACTTGACCTAGAGCTTCTTAGTTTTAATGATCGATGTAACAGGAGTATGGAATATGTCCCTAATTATGTAATTTACTTAGTATATCACTCCTTTTGTTTCAGGACACAAATAGTCTGAAAATATCTAAAACTCTTTCTGCTCCTGTCTTCAGAACCTGACATAACACTTTGCTTTTTACTACAGAGCAGACATTCTCAGAAGCCAAATCTGCAAGTGAATCAGTTTGTATTTTACTCCCTTTGTGAAACACATAGTGCATGACAAGCCAAATTAAAAGTGTGGTAAAAAGTGAGAGAGAGTTGCAGAGGGTTTAGATAGCACTGCTGCCACAATGCATCTAGTTGAAATTCTAAGCACAATGTTTCAAAGTCATACTCTCAAACCCACATTCCTCCTCCAAATCTGGTAGAAACACAGCATCTGCCAGAAACTTACGTATTCAATTTATGCAATTTCCTGACCATCAAGTTCAGCACTAAACCATAGATTTCCTCCCTCATCCAGCTTGCAGCTTCACTTTTAATTCAATTCACTGTCCAGAAGAAGGAACAGTCTTTCACTCCCTGAAAAGCAATCCTGAACACCCACAGGGAGCATGGCTCTTACCGGCTTCAGAGAGAGATGTAAGAGATAGTAAGAGATGGAAAATCCTCATTTCACCCTGCTAAATCCACCATTACACTATGGTGATGTGACAGGAAAAGAGCCAAATACCTACCACTTTCATCCTGCTGAAGTGCTGAAACCAGGATTAGAGTTATATAATGTTGTAAAATGGGTATTCAACTTGTGACAGGAGGAATCTCTCAGTTCCCTTCCTTATTAAAATCACTGCTCATGCAGATGAATAGCATTGCCCCAACATGAGCAAACAACACAGAGAAGCCAAGTCCTCAAAACTTTAACTCTCACCCAAGCATACTCTTACAAGAGCACACTCCTGGTGTTCTATGTGCACCTGAAAATTTCTGGTAAAAAAAAAAAAATAGAGTAAAACTGTGGGGCACATCCTAGGGTGGTGAAAACTTGATCAGATGTTTATTATGTTCTGGGTATTTTGTACAGTGTTCAAACTTTGTTTATATTTCAGCATAAGGCTCTGAAGTGCAGAGCCTTTGAAATTGGTTTCAAACCTGCCTGCATGCAAGATAAGCACAGCAGGACTGCTCAGGTATTTGCCATAGAAAAGTTTACCTTAAATGAGAGGTTGGCATTTCCAGTGTCGTCCTCCACATTCACAGGGAAGATGGCACAAGTCCTGTCACTGCATCAGCTTTCCGTCTAATGGTGCAGACTGCTTCAGTACACTAGATAAGCAGAGAACAGAATAAACTTAAAGTCAGAGGTACCCTTCCTATCACCTTCTTAACAGTCAACATGTTAAAGCTGCCACAGTAAGTGTTAAACTAAAACTTGAAATTAGGGAGACCACACTATCCTTATTTTTGAGTCGAGGTTGTGGAAACAGGTGAAACCTCCACTGGGCCAAGGGCACTTGGGAACTTGACTGGGGAACTCCAGTTTTCTCCAACCCTGCAGCAAAATCAGAAAGTCCACTTGGTCCTGAAAGCAGGCAGTAGGGGATGGCTGCCCCAGTGTCTTCAGTCAGGGAGCAGAAAAAGTGCATTTAGAGTTGTAAGAACAAAGCCATAGCAAAGGGCAGACAGAAAGGCTTGCAAATAGGGTCAAGTAGGTCCAAGCCCTTCCAAATTATGGCAGTATTAATGGCTCTCAGGAAGAGAAAGTGCTGGAAGTGTTTGGAAGAAGTGGAGTGAAAGCAGCTCAGGTATTAAACATCTGCCTTTTCTTTGGGAACAGAGAGGAGTATATGTTGCTTGGAAAAGCCTGGCTGTGTAGGGTAGAGTGCAATATGCACAGTGTAAGCCAGGAAAACATTGATTAAATCAACTGCTTTGCCAGCTGGAGCTCAATAATATCAAACAGGGATGAACAGAAGGCATCCTTCAACCTATTCTTTCATCCAACAGGAGACAGGTACCTTTGTACTAGGAAGACAAATGAATTGAGTTGTGAATTTTACTAAAGAGCAAATAATAAGTGGTTGGTGGAGTGAAATCTTAGAACTTAATTGGTTTAAACACGCAAAATCAAATTAGAACTTAATTGATTTAAACATGCAAAATCAAATAAGTAACAGGTGAATAGGTACTTTTGCAAAGAAATGAGGAAGATAGGAAAGACTAAATCTTTTAAGAAACAGCTAACGTTATGCATTTTGGAATTTCTTTAAAATGTTGGATATTTTACACTAAAATATCTAGTCTTTTAGTACTGACAAACCAATATTCTGACTGTTGCCCTCTCCAAGAAATTAAATTACTTTGAGAAATCTGCTAAAAATAAAGCTTTATTCAGTGGGCTTCCTTTCAAAGAGTTTTAAGAGAAACACAGGAGAAAATTCAAAGCAACAGTTCCCAGTTTTGACACATATTGTAAAGTGCAGAAATTGATACTGCACACAGCAGCAGTCCAAGATACCACATAAAGATAAATGATTGAGGTACTGCAGAAAAAATATTTGTCCAGATACTACTTTATTCTGATATAGCATTATTTTAATACCTACATTACTGTTACTGAAGTGCCTTTTCCATTTATCTTACCTCTGTGCAGCAACACTCTACATGTCTTTAAAATCATTCATCCAACAAAGCCAAGACAGTTGGCTGAATGCTACATTGCATTTGACCATCCTGACAAGGCTAGGGTCAGGCATCCAACAACCCCAGCCTAGGGAGTCTTATTATAGCAAATTTATGACAGCAGATGTTGCTCCAATCCTTGCAAGACTACGCGTTGTGTTTGGCACACTGGAGTTAAGCAGCTACAATGGTACATATATTTTCTCGCAGCTGCATAAAGTAGTAATTATATTGGCCTAACTACATGCTAAAAATGTACAACTGAAGCTAAGCTAGTGTGATTAAGGGCTCTGAAACCTTGGACGAGTCCTTGCTTTTAAGATACTGAGTGAACAGCAGGGTCTTAGAGGAATCTTTTCTGGGTTTTGTCAGCTTAGAGAATAGATATTTCCAAACAATAGGTGATTCTAAAGTCTTCTTACTGAAAATTATTGAGGTTGTGTTTTCATCAAGAATGTCAGTATTAACCCTATATTTATTAATTAAAGTACCAGGAATTGAAGGAGAACAAGTATAAAGAAGAACAAGAATAAACAAGACTTCCATAGATATCATTACATCAAGTGGCATTTATTTACAGAAAAATGTTGCATATAAAATTATTAGCACTTTTTCAAAATTGAATGGAGTTATGACTTAAATATTCAAAATAGTAAAAGAATCATTTCAATGGGTATGGAACCCAAAATTTCATAAGTTAGACTCAATTAAGATCACATGCAAATCTAGGAAAAGGTTGCTAGCAAACAGAACAGTTATTGTTACTTTTGGTAAAAGGAGGGGCTGCTGATCATCTGCTGCACTGAAAGTTGGTTCTTAATCAGTTTATGAACAGAGTTATATGACAAAATTGAGGTCATGAGGGATGAGGAGGTGGGAGACTATGTCTCAGGAGGATACTCCTGGTCATGTAATCCTCAGATAATACTAATACTGAAGGTGGTCCCAATTTACTAGTGTACCTGGTGATTGAAAAAAGCCTCCAGTCTGAAACATTTTTGGAAATCAGGATATTTTTACCAATCAGGTCAGTGTATAAGATCAATGAAATAGATTTAATGCTTATACGGTCACCAAAAATAAAACATAAATACAAGACATCAGAAATAATTCTCCAGGGAAGATCTCATCACTGAAACCTGAGGGGATCATTAGCCCCAGTTCCTAACTCCCTCTTTTATATAGAACAGTCTATGTTATGCATTGCATTATGTTTTGTGTCATTAGCTGCAGCTATTCCAAATAGCACAGTTACTCTTCTCGCCTATCTAGTTTAGAGGCAGCAAGCTACTTCCCTTTTCTTCCCCATCAAATAAATGTGTCTGCACATCATAACATTTTTGGTGCTTTCAAATAAGTCTACAGACTTGGAAAGAACATCAGTTGAATTATTTCAAAATGGTATCTTTAAAGACCTTTTTAAACATATCTACCTTTAGTAAGGATGTACATGCTTATTATTTAAAATATTAGAAATCGTTTTTTTAAAATCGCTTTGTTACATGGAAGAGTCATATTGCTCTGTACTGAGTGCAAGCAGAGCAAAAGGCTCTTCAGGATGACTTTTCTTTCAGGTAAATAATCTGTAACAGGCAGATGGCATTCAGATTGGTTAGTTGCTGTTCCATATGACATACAAACAAAATAAGGTTTTAGTCCTGTTATATAAATAGTTTTGTTAAAAAACACTCAAAAGCAATAAAATCTCATGAATGCAAATTAAATCTCAGAGTAGCAGTTTATTTTCCTGTTGTCAATACAGCCTATTCTTAACTTTCCTCATGCCAAAGTAAGTCTTCAGTCTCATCTTGAAGCAAAGTTTATAAAATGTCACTTACAATAAGGTCAAGTTTTCTATGTGTTAACCTACCTAACTTTTGATAAAAACATGAATGTAGTTAATGAGTCAGATGCTATCGGTTCATCAGGTACAACTGCATCCTACTTTAGCTTTGCTTTTATTTTCATCAGAAATATGTTCACTGATGTTAATGGATTCAAAATGGCAGAGCTGTTATAAATATTTCCTTGTTAGTTGTTTCCCATTTCAATTCAATACATTTTCAGACATCAGCTCATCATTATTATGAAACAGATTATGAAACTGTCTTTTCCTTGAACCACAATTTTTTCTCACTTTTGCTCTTCCCATTCTCTCCCCCGTGTCCTGAGGGATGGAGGTGGGTGGAGGTGTGAGCGAGTGGCTGGTGAGCACTCAGTTGCAGGCCACAATATAGAGTAAAGAAATATGTGTGCACACACAAACCATTTTACTAGAGTTGGTGAAAAAGATAAAGCTTTTTGCAAGCTCTTTGTCTGCCTTAATTAACTTCATTATGTCTATATCCTGACAGTTACTAAATAAGATCAGAAGCAGTTATGCAGACCTTAAAGAGAAGTGGCTGAAGTGATTCTTGTGGAAGAACCCCTTTAACAGCTCTGGAAAGCTGAGTGAAAGAGCTCAAACCTCCCACCTGCCAGCCCAAGGCAATGGCAGGTCAGCCTCTTCACTCATTCTGCCCGTCTACATGCACAGCCCAAAAGGAAGAAGCAGAAGCAAGACGGGTTTTGCAGGGAAAGCACTCAGGTGGATGCAGGCTGTCTATCGGAGCTGGAAACTGAATCCCCTGTTTGACCAGAGGTATAGATTCATGCTAGCCTACAATTTCCTGTCATTTATATATAGCACATAACTGCTTCAGCTGCCCTGTTTTATTGCCTACTGAAAAGTGAGTGGGTCATTTCACACTTGCTCTTGGATATTAGGTTTATTATACCAAGCTTTATCTCAGAGTATACTTTGAGAACTGTTATATATTTTGGAAGAACAGGGATTTGTAACAGAGCTACTAGCAGGCCTTTATTACAGAGGTGATAGGAGTTACCATCTGAGAATAGTAGAGGCTTTTTCACAGAGTAATTGGCATTGATTATCTTCCATCCATGTGCACTGTCACTTATCAGTACAGATGCCCTGGAAAGATGGTTTTATGAAGTGTCCGTGTACAGTACTGTAACTTTCTTTGCAGTAAAAGCAAGTTGATTATCACCTATGATCAAATCAGACCAGCCACAAAAGTTAATCGCAGGTCTAGATATCTGGTATAGAAGTCATGGAAAGTCAAGAATTATTAGCTCGCAAAAGGAGACAGGCAAGCTTGTAGCTTAAAGGAAAAAAAAAACAACAAACCACCCCCCAGAATTAAAGAAGAGGTAAGAAAAGAAAACAAAGAGCTCATGAAGTGCAGGGTGCTGTTAATGGATCAGTAGAGGACAGCAGGAGGAGCCGTGTTAAGTGCTCTTGTTCATCTCTTGTGGCCGTAGTAAGTTCTCAAGTCAGTTTGGACAAGCCTTAGCTATGCCACTTCCCTGAAGTGTGTTGACATAGCTAATGACAACAAGGCCCAACAGATGATTAAAGAGATGAGGAAAGGAAGAGGCGTCATGCTTTCCAAGGAAAGAAAGGATCAAGACAGATGTAACTTGCTCCAGTTCTTAGCATCACATTCTTACAAATAGAAAGCAATACCGAAGCTATTATTGTCACCATTCAGGCATGATGAGAAGTGTTAAAAATAATGAACTACCTATCTGAACACATAAAAATGAGGTAAAGCATGATATAATGTATGATTATCAGACATCTCAGCTAGCCCTGAAACAGGGATACGTGTTCTGCAAACTATCCATCAAACCTATCTTACATTATTCCATCTGACAGATTAAATGGCTGATCTTCAGTGCACGTAAAATTGCCAGATATCCAGCAACTTAAGAAGACCCAGGCCAGTTTTCATAAAGAAGGAGCCTGAGCCTAGCAGTAATGAAAATTACTACCTTCTTTTATGCAGCCAAAATGCCAGGATTTTTATGGCTTGAAACACAAAAATGAGAGAAAGACTGTGTGCAGATAGGTAAGCAAAGAAAGTATGGTTAAGATGAACAAAAGCAGGTTGAAAACTGCCAGCTTTAGGGTAATAGAAGCTGCTAAAAGAATGCAAGGCAATTAAATCTTATGTTAATTTTCTAGCACAGAACAGCATGATCGAAAGGCAATTAAAGGTACATGAGGTAGTGATCAGCAGACCTAATTGTTCATCAACGATCTGAGACTAGATTGTCAGCTGTGATCATGTAGTTGTGGCTTAGGCAAGTCAGAGTGTATGATGTTTATATGTTTTAAACAAATTGAGACAGTGGCATAAGGGCTAAAAGAAACTCAAAAAGAATCAGAAAAGAGAGGCATTGTAGTGAGTGGCATACCTGGAGAGAATTATGCAGTTATCTTGAAAAGTTAATGTTTCAAGCATAACCATTTGTAGGGAGTTTATAGCTATTCATCATTTATAGGACAACCAGAATAGTATCTAAGCAGTAATTAAAAGTGGATTAGGATCAAATGATACAGTGGGTAGAACTTGTATCCTGGTAAATTCTTGCTGAATAAAATAAAAATGTCAGTGTAACACAAAAAAGTGTCCTCACGAGATGTAATGTAGGTACGGTGTATGAACTCAAGATTTGTTTGCACATCAGCAGCACGGACCCTCTATTACAAGAGAGGAAACAGCTAGCAGGCAATTTCATTTGTAATACGACTTGGTAAAACCTGTAAACTCAGGCCAGATGATACTAACTTATATTCCAGTTCTATCACACATACTGCCTCTTAAAAATGACTTTATTTGCATATAGACAGATATTTATTTGCAGGAAAAACATGGAACACCATGTAAATGAAAGCAACACAACTATGGTTCATCTTGACCAAAAGGACTGCAACCTAAACAGCTTCCTGTGATATCACCCCAAAATGGATGAATTCCAAGGTCTGATAATAAATCACACACCTTTAGTGCCTTGCTCACTACCAGACTTCATATCCCTTATGTGAAACAGTTGTGCGCTACAAGCACTCAAAACTTTACTGACATTTAGTTTAATGGAACAAAATTATTTTGCTTTCAATCAGCTCAGGAATATTCTGCTCTTAAATTGACTGCTAATTCCTAACACAAGCCTGCTATCCATCCATACCGCTATTATAGAAACTGCTCCTTAATTTGAAAGTCCCTCTCTTTCTCCACCAAAGGTGTCACAAATTGGTGCAGATTTCTTTTGTTCAATTAAAAATGACATTAGGAATTTTTTTAATGCTCTTTGTACTCTAAAAGGCCTGTTCCGTGCTGCAGTGAAGCACTACAACAAATTCATGAAAATAACCTACTAATACCTTCTAAGCTTTACCTGATTTATCTTCTGCTCCTGCTTTACCCTCTTGGTTCTGGGGTGCTCAATTCACACCATTTTCAGGAAATTACTTTTCCTGTATTTCTTTATAATTTTGCAAATTAGCCTCTGGCTTTCGAATTGCCATTTCTGAAAGTTAACACATAATAGATATCTTTACCTCCTACATACTATATCAGTGGGTTTTCTTTCTTTTTTTTTTTTTCAGAGAGGGAGAGGAAGAGAGAGAGGGAAAGATAAACCTACTATTTAGAGGGTTTGATATTTTTCTAGGTTGATTATATTTGTGCAACTATTTGTAAGGAAGTATTAATTGAACTTACCTAGCAGGTCTGTAGGTTGACTTTCACTGCATCACCAATCACCAACATTATGTTTTCAAGAACAAGTCTGCACTTTAAGGCAGATGATCCACAAGTAATTAAGGCAAATGATATCCTAAGCTAGAGATTTAGAGTGCTTAGTCACTGTGTTAAGAGTATTACTGGCTTTAAGACATTGAAAGCCCAACCATGCTAAAGCTCATCCATGCTACTTTTCCTGCCACAGCACGGTCTTTTATCATGGTTTACAAGAAACTTGGTAAATTTGTATATATATACAACTGCTTTCAATCCTCAGTGATAGCACAATATGGTAAGACACCAGTTTTAAAAAATGGTTTTTTTAAAGCAGCAGGAGGTTTAGGATCACCCCATGTTCAGTTTTGATACGATTTGTTCTTACACAACAGTTTTGCTACTTTAAAGAAAGTCCTCACACAGATAATGTCTGGATCACTTTCACATCGATTGTAACAACATCCGTGGTTCACAAAACAGGTGTTTTCCGTTAGATTGGGAAGGGCTACCTGCAAAGTTATATAGGAAACAGCTAGGCTGGAGGTATTTTTAGCTTAACAACATGTATGTTGAACACCTTCCCAGTCTGAAATCATTCCGCGGGACGTCTCCTTCTGTGTCACACTGCAGAATGTGTTTCTTTTTTAAAAGGTCTTGAGTTTGTTATGGGATGTTCCAGACGTGACTTACACCTCTCTGCCTGGAGTGCATGGAAGAGATGTTGCACAGAGCATTCTGGACAGTGTGCTGCACCACTGCCCGTAGCTGAGCAGGTCCATGGAAGACAGAGAGCTGCCTCATGCCTGTTGAGCAGCACAAAGATTCATCTGTCTAGAAAAGTATCATTAAATTGCCCTACAAACCAGTGCTATCATGCAGTAAGTTACAAGAACCTAAGATACGTTGTTAAATTGCATTTCTGGGGAACACACCTCCATCTTAAAACATCCCAGTTCACAGTTCTAGTTTTAGGGCCAAATTTTCACGACAGTGGCCTCTATCTTTAAAGCACCATTTTCTTGTGCCACATCCTGCTTGCAGTTTTTGTAGAAAAATGTGGGTGAAACTGGATGCTTTTACCTTTCTCTGATTGACTGTCATAGAAAAAACAGGTTTTCAATTAACAGCTTATTGGCTGACAACCCTTTGTCTTGCTGGTAGCACTTGGCTTAATGACAGGTTAATCTTCGGAAGACTGAGGTCTGACACACCTTTTTCAGGAAATCAGAAAACAAATAAAATGCTAATCGGTTCACATGGGGCCACCTAATTCCTCACTACTGCTTGCTGCAGATATGACCAGGAATTACTTTACCAGGTTAAACCAATATTTCACATGTAATCTTCAGCAGGAGTCAACAACAGGGAAAAGCAAATAAACCAGGATGCAAACAATCAACTCACTCATACTCAACAAACTTGCAGTGAAAGGAGGAAGAATGGGCTGCAAGGGGATAAATTTTTTCCCAACCTTTTTGAGTGATCAATGTACATCCTGCAGCATGAAGACTGGCAGCACCCATAAGTTTTTATCCCAGGCAGTTTAACTACAAGCATTACTCATGCCGTGCCTTATAATTTGGACTCGTATTAACATACAGCTTTATTTACTGCTCTCTGACATTCTATTTCTTCTAGCGCAACACAGAAATGTTGGGCAGGTTGAGTTATAGGGGCTATAACACCACAATATTATTTTCCAAATTGTGTATACATTAACATTCTGATCCCTTTCTTTTGGGAATGAAATCTGTAGTGCTAGAGGCCTGGTCTCTATCCAAGTCAAAGCCATTTATTTAGTTCACTTTCCCCCCCACCCCTTTAATCTTTGAAGATGTATGGGGGGGTGGAATTTTCAGGCATCTAAAATAAAAGTGGTTCTGTCTTCTTGATGCTTGAGGGAATGTGAGAACAATCTAATTCAAGAAAATTTACTTTTTTGCTCTGAATAAAAAATTGTAGCAAAGTACTGTGAGCTAACTGTCTGAAAAATGGCTTGGGAGCTATTCTAATGAAAAAACATAAAAATAAACAAACCTTCACAGGAGCAATGTAATTAGTCCTCTTGTCAAAGGCATGACCTGTAATATCACAGTGTAAGAGGCTATTGCCAAATCCGAGAAGCATTAATCCTGAGTTGATCCGATCACTGTAATAAAATTACCAACAGAGAAGATAAGCTTCATCATCATTCATGAGCTAAAAGATGAATGGAAATATTTGTGGTTCAGCACACGAATGTCCTTTTCCAAAGAGCTTGCTAACTATACCGTATATACCAAACACATGCTCCTGAACCTGGCATTTTGCACAGTGTCAAGGGCAGTAAAAAAATCATCTTGCGCTGAACTGCTACCCTGGTTTCAAAATAAAGATGCTAAAAACTGTAGTCAATATCTATAATTACAAGGAAACTTTTCACTGAGAAATGAGATATGTTAAAATTAATCAGTATATTTACAATTCTAAAAACACCATGTAAGGTAAAGGTCTTAGGAGAGCAGCTTTTTAATAGACAACTTCTATGCTTGAGGGAAAAATATTAAAGGTTTCCTGAATCACCACCATGATAACATCACCAGCAAGAGCTAACCATACATCTGTGTTTGTGCAGTAAATGTGAGTCAAACAAGTGGAGAATTACATGAAAATAGCGTGTAACAACAGCAGCAGGAGTACATACTTATTGCTGGCAGACTTGGAGATTGTTCCAGGGAAGCTAGTACGGGTTGTAATGCTAAGCAATGCTATCTGTAATGCATGAACACCTAACGAAACCAGCTTAACATTAAATGTGTTAATTCTTCCTGTACAATCAAATGCCACTTAGGGCGTGCACAAGTTTCTGTAACTGCCTCGCACCTTAGGCTGCTCTTTGCTTCTTCTCATTTTTTGAGTCTTCCCTGTACGGTATTTAACAGGACAGATTTTTTTACCATGTCCTCTCTTCTTCCTCTCTCTGGATGTCAAATGACAAAGTGAAAACTTGTGTTCCAGTGACACTGTGGACTGTGCACACAAATGCAGATCCCTTAGGGAAAGTCTTTGATTCCTTACTTATTTAAAAACTGTCTCAGACCCTGAAGCAAGGCTTCTTACGTTGTTGGAAAGGAAAACACAAAATCATTTACTATACACACTCCAACAGCATTTTAAGGCCATTTGGTGGTGGTGGGGCAAGGACCCTTTTAAAAATACCAGAACAATCCCTCTCTTAAGAAACTTACTCAGTAATGTGTCTAAAGCAAGCAAGATTCAGTACTTGGCATCCCGTCACATCAGCCTCTGCTACATAACAAACCTCTTTTTGAGGTTTGTCTTGCCTTAACCTCTTGGTATTTAGCCTGCAGAGCTTTCATGAAGACACTGGTTGCTACCGTGGTGGCACAGCAGATAGTCACCAGAGAGCCCATAGGCAGCTGCATAAAAACACAACTCGAATGGCAGCACAGGAGGCAGCCGAGGCTGCTGCGTGGACACTTGTGTGATTCTCATCTACACACACGCTCCCACTAGATGTCTGCCTTAGCCATCATGCAGAGGTAACAGGGCTCGCAAAGAAAGGATAAATATTTTACTTCAAATTAGGTCCCGTGAGTCACTTTTGATAGTATTTGCACAATCTTTAATGTTTCTGAAAGAACATTTGAAACTGCTTGGTTACAAAATAAACACTCTGCAAACAGAGCTAACGTAAGGAGGGAAATGAGGGATTGCAATACTGTACCTCAGGAGCATGGGGATGTTTCCCATGGTTCAAAAAGGAAAGAGATTATGTTTGTCATCTAGGTGATCTAGTTTTCTTTGGGGATGGAAGTCTCTGTCCTGAAGTACAGCACCTTTTAAAGCCTGCTTTTTGCATGTGACCTTTTTTCCCTACAGTTGCCTAGGCACAGAAACAACAGAACTGATCCCTCAAGAAAAATTAGTCTCGGTGCACTCTTTTGTGACTATTCACTTGTTCCTTAGAGAAAGGAAGAGGCCAGCTATGCTGAAACCTGCACTTCTCCTGCTTTGGTTAGTCCATTTAAGAATTGTCTGTGTTTGATTTTACAGTGTAACTCATGAATAAGTGTAAAGTTTGACCTTTTCTAGTTCCCTGCTAATGCTAGCTAAATGGGTTTCCCATCAGATAGACTGTTTCTGTAAGACGAAACCTGACTTTTTCTGGGGGCAAGCTTCTATTTTGCACGATGTAAAGCCAGAAGCTGACTGTGTGCGCAAAGTATTTTCATTCTTATTCTAGCATTGTTTCGTAGGTGTTGTCAGAAAGCATGAAACCAAACAATGAAATACATTTGTTCCTTGCGCCCTGCTGCCTCCAGAACAAAGGGCTGTTTGTGGTCCTAAAGAAAAAGCCCTCTAAGAAAAAGGTGCATGAAATTTAGGCACTTAATTATATATGCCTGTCATTAAATGGTAAAGGCTCGCTGAATGGCTGTTCAAAAGGTTAGCAACTGACATTTTAAGTTAATGCTCAGTTTCAGTATGCCCCCTGATGTAGTGGCACAAAGAAACAACTGCAGAAATAAGCTGCAAACCCCCTTTCAAAATTACTTCTAAGTACCCTTTCAAGCATGTGGAGGAAAAAGGTCACTTCAACTATGGACACCTGCTCTTTCTGAGATGATGCATCCTGGGCATGTTCAGGTGACATCGTATCAGCTCCTCCCGCCCCCATGCAGGGCAACCATAGAGCCTGCACACCTATAATTTCTACCATTTGTTGACAATTCAGGATAGCATTAATGGGCATTACTGACCACCTGAACTCTGTATTTTTTGTTTTTAGGAAACTCAAGAAACGAGAATATGAAATGACCCTTCATTTTTTGCTTCTCAAATGTCTTGAGGTTGGGTGTTAACTAGACTCTACAGAAGACTGCTAGATGAGCAGAATGCAAATTAATTTTTAAAAAAATCATTATAAAAAATGGGAATAGTAATATGTTTTAATATGAGCAGTTTTCATAATAAATTATTATAGACAAGACTAGTTCAACATTTTAATTATAGCTCACCTTGTGATTCTTTAAGAGCTATTCTGTATATATTTTCAACACATATAAAACATGTTATGTGCAGAAATTATTTACGTAATATTCTTTGCACAGGGAGCGTGGGCATTGTAAGCGTGGTCACAGAGCATAAAATTATGTTTGGACCTTCTTGACTGAATAAAGGGGTTTATCAACTTCATAAATGTGAGGCCGAAATACTACAGATGAGTTGGTGACCTGGTTCAGCCCAAGGGCCCATCTCACCACCTCTTCTCTTCCCAGAAGTGACATAAGAAGATGCTGAGGGAGAACAGGAAGAGGGCAAATCATATGTAAAACTTCTGCAACAGCTTTCGGCTACTTTCAGCTGAATTTTTTTACATTAAATTTTCCTACATTTTCTATAAATAACTGAAGTATGTTTATGCATGAAAACAAATACAAATTTTCAAGACTATGAAAGCATTTATACTTCCTTCCTGGAAAAAAGTGTTAGTATCACTTAAATGATGTGTAACAATGACTATTCTTTCTTTAAAAAAAAAAAAAAAAAAAAAGAAGAGCATTTGTACTGCATTTTGAAAAGTATATATTATGCATCCCTTTTCTGCATTGTGCTATCACTACATTTTAGGAATTCATTTATTATTCTTTGATAGGTCACTTAAATTCAAGAAGCATCCAAAAAGAGCTTAACCCTTCTTTACCTGAAAATCCTCAAAAGATTTTCTAGTTTGAGTGAAAATTTTGAAAAAATGGACTCTAGTGATAGCAATGATGCTTTATCTGAAAAGACTGCAGCATAAAGAGGTCATGTAAAGCTGCCACAATAAAATGTGTACATTTTCAAAATTCCATAGGATCCATGCACAGCTGAAGTATTATTCCATATTCATTTGGACAGTGGAAAGAACGTTTATCTCACCTGCAAGATTCCTTTGAAGGTATTACCACCAAGATAAAGGCAAATTCAGAGCACATAGTTATATTTAGGTTTTTCAAAAGCATTTGGCAAGGGATTTCAATCAAAGAAACAGAAGGTAAAATAGAATAGGGGATAAAAAACTGTCTGAAGAACAAAAGGAAAAGCTGCATAGCTGGAAGCTTTTCAGTTTGGCAGAAAATCTTTGCCTGCACTCTAAAGCAAAACCTGTACAAAGAGAAAACCATCAAGAGACAACTTTCAGCTTTAGGAAAGAGCATCCAAATATCCACAAACAGAATGAATAAAAACACTTCCACATCCATTGGGATCTGTGACATCCATCTTGCCATTTTATTCCTAAAAAGTGGATCTCCTGTGCAGGTCCCTTGACCTTACTTTCTTTTATGGCAAAACCAGCTTTTAGAAGGATTTGCATTATTTTCTTCCCTTTCTCAAAAATTACTTCTCCTGTGTTGCCCCATATGATGATGTCATCAATGTACTGCATGTGTTCTGGAGATTCACCCTCTTCCAGTGCAGTCTGGATTAGTCCATGGCAAATGGTGGGGCTGTGTTTTCACCACCGGGGCAGTCGATTCCAGGTGTACTGGACGCCCCTCCAACTGAAAGCAAACTGTGACAGCCACTCTGCTGCCAGAGGGACTGATGCACTTTTTCTGTCCTCTGGAGGGGCAGTTCTAGGAGCTAGTTGGAGATTGCCCACAGATGAAAAGCCAGTACTTTAGATAAATGAGAGACGTTATAAGAAACAAATAGCCAGTAAGGCAGTAACACAAGTGTGTCAAATTAAATTTCGAAGTAAAATTTCAGCATTTCTATGATAGCTGGTGCATGGTGACTCACGAAATCTTTATTTGCCCCATATATGAACCATAAGTGAATTCATATATTCTACATGTTCTAAACTCTTAACTTTACTAAATCCTTGTCTCATATTCCTTTTGGGAGAACTAACAACTTAGCATAAATGAAGCAGTATTAAGTAAGAACTGCAAGCATTGGCCTACATAGAATGCAGAGATTATGCTTTCAGGCAATTAAATACCAAGATAAAGAAGATACACAGAAGATGAACAAGCGTAACCAATGCTGGAATAGACAATCTTCAGAAAACAAAGAGAACTAGATGAAGACAAGAGTAATCCAATTGGTTAACTTGCTGAGAAGCAATATTCCCAGAAGAAATTTTAAGAAAATAATACTAAGAACAGAAGAGGTGTGCATTTGGCAAACTAAAGGAGAAATGCTGAATCACAAATAACTTAACTCGTAACTTAATTTAGTGGTAATTTATGATCAATTTATCACCTATGTAGGGAGACTTTGTTCTAGAAAGGAAAGAAATATGCAAAGAAAATCTGATGTTTGATATTAAGGAACTTGTTTGTAAATCTGTAGAGAAGAAAGGCAAATGGATGAAAAATACTAGATGAGCTGAAGGGAAAAAAGAGAATAGTATTACCAACCTTGCAAAGAATATCACAAGAGGTGGGGGTGATGTGCTTTCCTGTAGTTGAAGTGGTTTCAGTTTTGCTATTGAAAACAGATTTCAAAAATCCACACCACTACTGACCATCCTTATGTGCTCATACTTCTGTCTGGTAGCTTTTGCAAGACTTGAGATGTGTCCAAGCACCTGATTCTTATATAAACTGGGGTCAGAAATCCTTAATAAACCAAACAGATATTGCCCAGAGCACTGTGGTGAAACCCCAGCCAACACTAACTTCCCTGAAGTGTAGCGGCTTGAATGGAAAATTCAATGAAGCAACAGATAAGCAGATGTCGCTACAGAGATACAAAGCACATTGGCCGTGAAACAGAGGACAGGCAAAAAGGGAGAATTTGAAAAGTCAGGATGAGCCAAAGATGCAGTTAACAGCGAGACAGAGAGGAGACTCCATGATGTATAAGAAAAGCCTGATCTTCTGAAGTGATACATAATGGAGTGAATGGAGCTAGGAAAGAAAGTGAGTGTGAGAGGACATCAAACCATACTTGCAGAACACCTGCAAGTGGTGAGGGAGCCACGGCTGGATGGTGCACTGTTTAATTCCCACTTCATCAAAGAGGTGGAAAGAAACCAAACATTTTAGAAATCCTGTGCAAAATCCGTCTTCTTCAACTATCATGTGTCCAAAGAGATAAAGCACAAAGGAACCCCAGCAATGAAATAGGGCTCTTGAAAAGAGAGTTCTTACCACTCTGGAAACTCTACGGTGGAAGAGGTTCCACTTTCAGAAGAAAACTCCAATAGATTGCCTTGTGTCCCAGAGCACACCAGGACACCCGAGACCCATACTCATGGAGGTGTAGCCCTGTACAGATGAAGAGCAGGTAGTCCCAAGGCATGAACCCAAACACCACAGCAGGCTCCAGCTGCTGGGGATGGGGCAGAAGGGTACACAGGCTGCGATGCTGCACAGCCTGTGAGCGAACAGCAGAATGGACATACGAGAGCTGATTTTATGAGAATTACAGAAAACAGGTTAATACACAGTTGTGATGATGTAAAGACAAATAAAACATGAAGCAATTTTCTGTCCTTTTATCTCTACACAGCAAAGGGTAGAAATTACAACATGAGGCACTATGTCTTCATCTCGGATTATTAATAATAACTCTAATAAGCCCCTTCTTGGAAAATAGTAGAATAATTTGATAAAGAGCGTGATGTGACAGAAAGATGGAATGAGGTAGTCTAAAGTGAACATAATAAGTAATTTTTAGAACTATGCTAGTACTGCAAATCTAGTTGATAAGGAAAATTTCAATTGTTAAGACAGCAATTAGACATTAAATAGATTTAGGGAAAGTCTTATGATTTCTTTTCCCCCTCAAGACAAGACAGAATTGGAAATCAGGATGAAAAGAATGATATTGCATATCATGAAGTGATAACTTGACCAAACAGTAATTTTCTACTCCTTAAATATGGCAGAAACAAGCAGATGTCCTTGTTCACACTATTAGAAGTTTGTTTCCAAAAACAAGCACTTTGTCATCTGAAGAAGCATTATACCATACAGTTTTGTGATGCAAATTCCTGTGAACAGCAGATGTTTATTTACCCCCTGTCCTTTGATCTAATGCAACAATTCTTGATGTAGGATTTCTCCTTGGAAATCAAATGCTGGGCTTAGGCTCAAGATCTGATAGACTTACCTGCATTTACACTCCTTCTGACAACTGTTTCCATGGACTAAGGAAGGCAATTCCTTAAGAGCATTTAGCAAACAACTTGCCTGTAAACTACTGATATATCCTACTCCTAACAACCTGAAATTCCTAAACTTATTGCTACTTCAAAGCAAACACTGGTTTCTGTATTCCAAGTATAGGAGAAGGAAGATCATAGAATCATTTAGGTTGGAAAAGACCTTTAGGATCATCGAGTCCAACCATCAGCCATGTCCACTAAACCATGTCCTGAAGTGCCATGTCTATGCGCTTTTTGAATACCTCCAGGGATGATGACTCCACCACTTCCCCAGGCAGCCTGTTCCAACACCTGACAACCCTTTCAGTAAAGAAATTTTTCCTAATATCCAGTCTAAATCTCCCCTGCCGCAAATTGAGGCCATTTCCTCTCAGCCTATCACTAGTTACTTGATAGAAGAGACCAGCACCCACCACGCTACAACAACCTCCTTTCAGGTAGCTGTAGAGAGTGAGAAGGTCTCCCCTCAGGCTCCTTTTCTCCAGGCTAAACAACCCCAGTTCCCTCAGCTGCTCCTCATAGGACTTGTGCTCCAGGCCCCTCATCAGCTTCGTTGCCCTTCTCTGGACACGCTCCAGCACCTCAATGTCTTTCCTGTAGCGAGGGGCCCAAAACTGAACACAGTACTCGAGGTGCGGCCTCACCAGTGCTGTGAGTACAGGGGGATGATCACTTCGCTGCTTCCGCTGGCCACACTGTTTCTGATACAGGCCAGGATGCCACTGGCCTTCTTGGCCACCTGGGCACACTGCTGGCTCATATTCAGTCGGCTGTCAACCAGCACCCCCAGGTCCTTTTCCGCTGGGCAGCTTTCCAGTCACTCTTCCCCAAGCCTGTAGCGTTGCATGGAGTTGTTGTGACCAAAGTGCAGGACCTGGCACTTGGCCTTGTTGAACCTCATACAATTGGCCTCGGCCCAACGATCCAGCCCCTCCAGGTCCCTCTGTAGAGCCTTCCTTCCCTCGAGATGATCAACCCTCCCTCTCAACTTGGTGTCATCTGCAAACTTACTGAGGGTGCACTCGATCCCCTTGTCCAGATCATTGATAAAGATATTAAAGAGAACCGGCCCCAGTACTGAGCCCTGGGGAATACCACTTGTGATCTGCTGCCAACTGGATTTAACTCCATTCACCACAACCCTCTGGGCTGGTCCAGCCAGCCAGTTTTTTTACCTAGTGAAGAGTACACTTGTCTAAGCCATGTGCTGCCAGCTTCTTGAGGAGTATGCCATGAGAGACAATGTCAAAGGCCTTACTGAAGTCCAGGTAGACAACATCCACAGCCTTCCCCTCATCCACTAGGTGGGTCACCTGGTCATAGAAGGAGATGAGGTTGGTCAAACAGGACCTGCCTTTCATGAACCTGTGCTGGCTGGGCCTGATGCCCTGGTTGTCCTGCGCCTGCCATGTGAGCACAGTCAAGATGAGATGCTCCATAATCTTCCCCAGTACTGTGGTCAGGCTGACAGGCCTGTAGTTCCCTGGATCCTCCCTCCGAGCCTTCTTGTAAATGGGTGTCACACTGGCCAGCCTCCAGTCATCTGGGACCTCCCCTGTTGACCAGGATTGCTGATAGATGGTGGAGAGTGGCTTGGCAAGCTCTTCCGCCAGCTCCCTCAGTACTCTTGGATGGAGGTCTATGCCTTTCAAACTGATCACTTTCTGTTTCATTTCTAGCAAACTTGGTGTTTAGCAAAAATGTATTATTGTTTCAGGTGTTATTAGCTTCTACATTGCATTTGGATAAGAGATTACAGTAGGTGATTCCAGAATCCTAATGCTTATCTGAAAAAGCCTGAGTCGAGACAAAGTTGAAAAACCACTCATACCCTAAACATAGCATGATTGTTTTAATGCTTTTACAGTCAGAATATTTTATTTCAAATATTGACCAATTTAGAGATTTTGTTTTTTTTTTTTTTATGATTGTTTTGTCAAGTGGGTTCAAACAAACAATATTGAACTAGGCAATGATAACCCCATAGCTGCCACAGGACAAGTACCATGTGGCACACAATCCCTTTAACCACGCTGCTTTTTTATCTATTCTTCCCAGGAGATAGGGAGGGAAGGGAGCCCAGAAACAAACAAAAAACCCCAGGCTGAGTTCAGCAGAACTTTTCAAAGACAAACCACAGATGACTTGAAAGCTGGCTAATCTTCCAGTAACAGCTCACGTGGGACTGCAGATTTTCCAGTTGCTTTTGATGTCTCTCAATTGACTCTCTAAGGTGATTCTTTCTGTCATTTGACAAATGTAGTAGTTTCTTCAAAGTGCTCAGAGGCATAGAGGGTAAGTACCCTGGTCTATCACACCTACAGTATAGGACCGATCAATATATGAGAAAGAAGCAGCAAGAGAGGATTATTATGTGCTATCATTATCTTGCATTGCCTGGCAAGAAGTTATCTTTAATGATTTGAAGTACAGCACTGTTCTTATATGGGGTTGTTCTACAGAGTGACTATAAGAAAGGCTTTGTTTTATACAATAGGTCCTTCTCTGAATGCACTCTGTATCATTCCTGTTAACATCAAATGACAAAACAAGCATTCTTAATTTTAGCTGTTACCTCTAGGAAGCCTACATTGCTCAAAGAAAAGCACTAGATGTACACTAGCATTGCTTACTAAATCTGCAAGAAAGGCTAGTTGTTAATTGCACTGAAGGCAGGTAAAAGCCACTTTCTTGTAAAGACTATGCTAAAATCATACAGCCAGAACAGAGCACTAATGTGAAGAGTCTGGCTGAGCATCACAGGGACAGCAGATTTTCCTTGTCACTTAATTTCTTTTAGTAAAGCAACCAGAAGCAAGGTTTCATTTGAAGTTTCTTTTACAAAGTTAATTTTCAGAGTGGAACTGTTGGAGAATGGCTCAGAGAGCAAGGATATGAATCCACAGAACAGTTGTACGAGCAGAGCCTGTTCTGAACTTAGTATAAGTAGCAAGACTAGGCCGCGAGTCCGAGCTGAAACTGCAAGTCAGGCTGATAACAGTAAAACAGCAAGGACACTGCGACCTCGAAGAGTATCATAAACCAACCAGAAGTTAACCCGTGTGTATCTAGTTGCTTAAACCAATCAGGAGTTAACCTGTGCGTATCTAGTTGCTTAAACCAATCAGGAGTTAACCCGTGTGCATCTAGTTGCTTAAACCAATCAGGAGTTAACCCGTGTGCATCTAGTTGCTTAAACCAATCAGAAGTTAACTCGTGTTAACCTAAACTGTATAAATAAGCGCTATTCGGGCTAATAAAGTGAACTACGCTTTATCACTCACACTGAGTCGACCCAGCGTGTTCCTCCACCGCGCCGGCATGGAACTGCACCTGGCATGCAGGTTCCCAACATGGTTTTGTATCCTCTGCCCAAAGAAAAGGGTCCCCAAGTCTCAATATGGATATGAAATCAGGATGTATGTCTCCACTGCTTCCCATGCAGAACAATTTTTTTGGAGATCCCATGGCTGCCTGGCTCACAGTCACATATCCATTTGCTCTCATCAGGATGAGGCCCTGGGAACTGAAACCAGGAACATGATAGAAAGAGTGGGGTGAATCAAAAGCTAAGTTCTCTATCAGGCTGGGTCCCATAGGACCATGCCATCAATATTTGTTGTATGTTTGCAGAGGTAGAACAAAACCATGCACTATTACTAGATCATGAGAGTGAACTTATCCTAGGGAACTAGCTGTCAGCTGTGGCTTGCAAAAAGATGCTGAATATTTTATTCTCTATAGCTACATATATACCTATATAACAACATATTTATGCAATAACAGAGCAAATCACAAACAAAAAGTCATTCAACATTTGCTTTCTAGATGTACTTTTACTGGGTGTGATTTATTACTGTAGCAACACTGAAGGTAGCAAATGGAGAAACAACTACGTCAAAAGGACTCAGCTGATGAATTGAAAGGTTACTTTCCTCCCAAGCCTTAGGGATTTTTGTGAAAGTCCTTAGACCCTGTACTTTCTACACTAAAGGAATATGTTTGAACTCTCCATGTATGGCATATATCCTGGGTCAACCCAGAGAGAGCAAACCAAAGCAATTACCAATTTATGGTAAATATGGGACATGATGTCTAACCCTGTGCCACATTTTTTCATTTCTTCTGGATACTGTGCTTAACTGCATTCTTCATTCCCAATCGTTTCTTGGAGCTTGTATTAATTTAATATATTAAAAGAAATTTAAGCAAATATCTGTCATTAAAAACAAAAGCAAACCTCCAAAGTAGCCCATCACAGAGGAGCCTGCTTTTCATATTCCCTGAACTACTTCCAGGTCTCAGAAGGGCTAACATTCAGCATAGATGAAGTGCCATGACTTCAAGTGTGAGAGATGATGGCCCATCCACAGTAGGAATGACTGAAACCTGCTGTCAGCCTTCTCATTAACAAGTCAGGAACTGGGACCATAAATCCTACAAGGAGAGAAAATATGGTACCGTAGAAATGACATGACACATAAAAAACTAGCTGAAGTATTTCCAGAATGTTTCCAAGAGTAATGTCCCTAACTGGAATCACATTACTAAGGAAGACAACATATATAATTTCACAGGTGGTATAGTGTAGCCCTGTAGCCCAGTAAATACTGTATTGCCAATGCTAGCAGCAGTGCCGAGTTTGCAAGGCCTCAGGACAGCAGCTTGTCAAGCTTACTTTGCCTCAACTTCTCTTGTGCTGCCTGCAACTTCCCAACTTAGCTATAACAGCAATTTTTCTAATGACGAGGTGATTATACCTAATTTGCTTTATTTTTGCTTATCTTTGTATGGTATAGCCATAATTTTATATAGATATTCTCTGTGGAAGATATGGTATGGTTGGAGAGGCCTTGGAAAGTGGGGACACAGGGCATGGTCTAGAGAAGTGCAGGCGTAGGATGGTAAGGGGGGGGGGCACAGACTGACATTGGAGGCCCCAGCGCTATAAACAATTCACTGATGGGCAGTTGAAGAAATGCAGAATCAGAGCTGAGCAAAACTGCATTTAGAAGTACATAGGCAATGAAGAACAAGCATCCAGCTTGCATGCAATGCACCATATATAGGAAATTTGGTTGTACCATGAACTAACCAGTAAAGAGCGAGCAAGGTATACGGCATGTTAGCAAACACATAAATATTACTTCAAGAGGCTCCTAAGACGAGGAGGGAGAAATCAACAATATCATGTTCCTCATGGCTAAGGATTTGAGACGCATGCTCCCCTCTTCTTTCTGAAACCTTCAATGCTAGGACCCCAAGGGGCATTGGAAGGCTGAGCATAATATCAGAAAAAGTAGCAGAGACAAGGAAGTATGTGTATGACAACTCTACGTTATTATACTTTTTATGTACTTAAGTACTTTTTTTTTAATGTCCTGTTATGACTTCATCTGGTGTAACAAATATTATTTTATTAGACTGTTAGGATTTCAATTGGACTTAAATTCTTGGCTTTACATATAACATGTGCTTCTTTTTTTGCCCTACATAAAAATTTGAGGGTAATATTATGCAGATATAAATCTGCTTACAAAGGCCATTTCACACCAGGATTTTACATAATTAATATGTGTTATTCAAAACAATCATCATTCCCTTCCTTCACCTATCCAAATTTAAAAACAAACCAAAAAGACTCAATCACATGATTTTTCTTTCCTGGTACAGTTTCTGTAAGTTCAGTGACCATCTGGCAGTATTTTGAATGTTTACATTCTTTTGGTTCCTACTTGGTCAAAACTGAGTTAATTTGTTCTTGTGCAAAGCCTGTTGTGTGACTTAAGCAGTAATAAAGTGGGTAGAATATTTTATAAATGTTGTTTCCTATGTGACAGCAGTCAATATTTTTCTAATTACCAGTCCAACATCTTAAAGATACTTAAGAAATGACTAACCAGTAAAACTGCTGTAAAAATGTCATATTGTGGGCAAGGCAAATAATTGAATACTATGTATTAAATTCACATTTCTGGCTTTTGTTTCCACCCCACTGAATTCCAACACTTTCAGTAAGCAGTCACAGAACTACACAAAGAATTGTGCTGGTTTTGTGGAAGAAGCAGCTCTAGATGGCTTCAGCTCTGGCTACCTTTCTGTTCCACTGGTTTTGCTCCAGAAGGTGATCAATTGCACTTGGATTAAAGTGCCCTGGGGAAGACAGACAGATATTAAATTTTAGGACCTTTTACTTATTTATTCAAGACATCATGTCTTTCCAAAGCTGAAAATGAGTACCTTGCATGCTGCTTTCAAGTTGAGCAGCATGAGGTTCTGACGATCTAAGGCAAATTTTGGTGAGCCCTGTTCATTCAATGTTTATCAACAGTTTTTCTGTGTCATGGTGGAGACCTGTCTGGCACTAATCCAAGTTGAGCATGAAGTTCTGCTTGCTGCTCATGCAAGTGAAATATCCAGTTCTGCTGTAACGATTTTGCAATCTTCAGTGTATGAAGATATATGTATCTAATGGGTAAAGAAAATAATTTGATATTTTTGACTCTACACTGAAGCAGAGGAGCATATCTGAGATAGAGAAATTTAAAATTTCATACACCATCTGTGTCTTTTTCTTTTTTAGCTCTAAAGGCAATTTAAATGTCATGTTCTTCACTCACTGTTATTACAGTAGTCTCCTTTGTGAAAACAGACAACTTAATCAAGAAAATACTGTATTTCAGAGACGCTGAGGGGGAAAAAAACCCCAACCCTATTACAGGAGCTTTTCCGTGAAGACACCTCTTATTAAACTTTTGACTCAGAACATCTGTCTCCTCAGTTCTTCAGAATTACTTGTGCTGTACTTGTTTAACTATATTATGATAAAGTGAGACATGGGATTAGTTTCCTATTAGAAAGTCAGAAGATCAAGCTGACCATCTGTAAAATAAATGATACCATGGGATGGCTGGAAGCTGTGAGAAAAAAATACTGAAAATTAAACCTGAATTATACTGACAAGACCTCACTTCACAGTGTATTGCTGATATGAAGAGTACAGTGAAACCAAAACCAACCATATAAGCCTACCAACTTCAGACTTGGTCTTTCCCAGCTATAAAGCATAAAGGGTCCAGCCTTCCGTGTGCCTGGTACACAACAAAGGAAGAGTGAGCCAACTTTAATGGGAGAACACTTCTGTATAATACTTGTAAAAATAGTTTAGGAAGTTAATTCAAAATGATGGTTAACCTACAGACTTAGATTTAAAATTTTGCCTCTATTCTTCTTTTCTTGAAGTAATGAGGCCTAGCATATTACAATGCTCCAAACTGCTGCAGTCTCTCTTGTGTGTCTTTGGAAGCAACCAAACAAAAACTGACAAAAATGAAATCAGCAAATCAGCCCTTACAAAATGTTGACACATTCTTTAGGCAAAGAAGAAAAATGAAGCAAGAGAGCATTAAGAAATAGAGCACAGCATGCATAGAAAGAAGCAAATGAAAATGCTGCAGTATATTCTTAAGGTGCTGGAAAGAACTGAAGCAAGGTGTTTTATTTTTATGACTTTTTGGGGTAATACCTTGCTAAATCCTAACTCTGCTTCACTTAATATAGTTCCAATTATATGGGCTCACCACACTGAGCAACAATGGGGACTTCTGCTGCCTGGCCTCATTTATAAAGAGTTGCCCCTGAGGCTTTCACAGACCATTTGTCACCTACAAACTAAACATGTTCCAGAACGAAGCTACCCCCTTTGGGCTTAAAAAAAAGAAATACAGCCAGTTATCCTGTGCGACAGCAACATGCGTGACTAGTTTGCAGAGTTTACAGTTGAATAATGTACATCAGGGAAGGAAATTTTATCTATAACCAGAAACACACGTGAACAGGAAGGTAACTGGAGCAGGCAGCTGCCAGGACACAGGCCTGAGTGATGTTATGCTGCCCTGAAAAAGGACTTTCTTCCAGTGGCCGCAAAAGTGTCAGGGCTGTCTCTTTTCAATTAACTATCTACCTGATGTAAGGGTTGCAGTGATATTGATTACCTTATTTCTGCTAAGTCCTCTGAAAAGCCTTAAATGCACAGGAAGCACCTCTTCATCTTTAAACTCCACTAGGTAAGTTGCGAACTCCTGCATACCTGCAATTTGGAGACACAATTTAGAGTGCCTAGTGTGGAAATGGAAATGGAGATGTGTGGTTAGTAGAACACTCTGCAGAAATGCATTGTTATTTACCTACCAATGGCTTTTTGACATCTCACCTGTTCAACAGAAGCAGCTGTCCTCAAATACTTTACAAAATGAAAGCCATTCCCACCTGCCAAACAAAACCAAAATACAGCTGTAGCAAAAGAAAAGACTTTAGTATCTATTTGTAAAATATGCTACCTAAAAAGACGCCGGTGTTGTGGGAGCTTTCACACTACACTTTAACTAAATAATTTTTCCTGAAGCTGAATATATTTCAATCTCCTACCATGAAAAACAGTGACAGACCAGGCAAGGTTTCTGAATGCAGATGCGTTTGAGTTCCAAAAAACTTTACTGAAGCATTCAAAATACAATTTTAAGGAGTGCTCATCAATTTAATAGGCATGTCTATATCAAAGCAAATAATAATGGGGTCCTTAAACTATATAGATGATTTCTATATTTAATTTTAGGGCTTAAATTCTACAGATTTTAACTCCAAAGATTTGTAAACCTACCCACTGGCATTTAGGTTTGAAAAATAAATTGTTGAGAATCTCAAGGCCACAGGAAACCAGGGAAACTGCTTGTCATTCCTTTGTCCAAGCTCTGAGTAACACTGCCACAGAAGTAGAAGTATATGGGTGTATAAAATCAGAATAAAAGAAATCAGAATCCAAAGAAATCCCCATGGAGTAAGCAAAAATAAAAAGCACATTTTGAACAAGTAAGAGAGAGACCTCTTTGGGTTGCTCTGTTGGTTTTTAAAAAAAAAAAAAATCTTAAATAATCTTTAGTCACATATGAACTTCCTTCAAAAAATAAAAAGAAAGCGGTGTTCACATACCCACATCTATTTCCATGAAATTGTTAATTCATTTTTCAAGTTAGCCATAAAGTTTGTTCCTCAAGATTTTTTATTTTCTATATATAAAAAAGGGAAACAAAGAGTGCCGTAAGTATGTGAAAATAAGCCTATAGCATCTTCTGATTCTGGCAACTGTTGGCATGCTTTGCATTTCTGTATATTTTGGATTTTTCCATCACAGTATCTTTGTCATAGCTTTGGTTCAACAGACCTAGCATTTATAATAGAGGGCTCAGTGAAAGGTTGCCTACTTTTGGTAGTGTGAACCCTGAACTAACAGCTTTTCTCCAACCATTTTTTCTGAATGCCAAAGCTGAGTCGCCCAGTTCCCAGAATTGCTGTAGACAGTAACAGATGCTTACACAGAGCTCTAACCTAGGGGATGTTACAGAGATTACTTCAGCATGGGATTGATATAAGAACAGTCTTTTTTCCTGGTATGTCACTATCAGGAACGTATAATAAGTATGGTTTATATGACAAGTAAGGCTAATTATGAAAAAAGCCCCAGATGGTCTTTCCTCTCCTTGCTGTTCCAAGTCAAGTATCAAAGTTGTTGGCACTGTGCACTAGTGAATTTTATAGTCCATCTCATCCCAGTCAGTGCTAGGTAACCACTGCTTACATCATATGGGGAACATGCAGCGGCTCCCGCATTTCTTTTATCGCAAACAAAGTTATGGGCTGCAGGGCGAGTGAGGTGGGGGAAAAAACCCATCATGAAAACATGAGAGTCATGGGGAAGAACTGCAAGAACTATGGGACCTCAAATGAAACTAATAGGCAGCAGGTAGACAAAAATATTAAAGGAGGTACTTGTTTGTGCATGGAGTTAAGCTGGGATACCCCCACAAACTCTTGGATGCTGAAGCTGTGCAAGAGTTCAAAGGCAATTGGACAAATTCATGAAAGCAAGCTGCCTCAAAGGCGACTGAACACAAACACGCTGCCTCTGGTCAAGAGCAACCTGAGCCGTAAGTTGCGGGAGGCTAGGAGAATGGTCTGGGAAACCTGTTCTATAGACCTGCCCTGTCCTTGTTCTCTTCCCTAACCATCCCTTCTTGGCCACTGGTATGTCCAGCCAGCATCTTCAAAGGAGTCAACTGTTCCCAGCATAAATGGAGATGCATGCAAGCCACCTCACACCTAAAGCATTTACAAAAGGAGTGTGTTGCCCTGCTTGTGCTGGACACATGGGAAATTAGAGCCCCATGAGCAGGAGAAGAGAGAGCACAGAAAACCGATCAACATTGTAGTATACTGTAGGGAACAGTAAATAAACAAACATTAAATGGATTGCATGCAGAAGCCACAAATCATGGTCTAAAGGTGCAAATACTGTTGTCACATTATCTTGTCCTGGGGTGATGAATAACAACAGCATGGACAAAGACCACACCATTTTTTTAAAGAGATGACAGGACACAGAGAAGTAAGCCACAATGTGTGAAAGGAGAAACAATGTGGAGCTGGCTAAAACAGAACTAAAACAGTTGTGTATAATAGCTGTACTGTCAAAAAATGGAGCTGAGTAAACTTCCACAAAGTATTTCTCATCCTCTCATTGTGCCCAACACAATTTGTCTGAGAAGAATGGAGAGAGAATTTTGTTTTGGTGAAACATGTGGAACACACAGTATGGGAAGAATTAATAAAAGTAGATGGCACACACAGGTGTAACTTGGTTTCCTACTTTAGCTCTGAAGCTTAGCGAGACCTGTTGAAAGTCCTGTCCCAGTCCCTGGTGAAGGGACTTGAGGACCAAATGCCCAGTTATCTGGATGTCATGATCCAGGCAGTCCTGTACGGTTTGTGTTCAGCACAAAAAGTGTACAATTGCAGAGTGGCATAATGGGGCAAAGACAGGCAGGAAAGATTAAGGACAGCACTCTGTGTGTGACTGCTTCCCCTGGCATTGCCACCCTTGCTCCTTGTGACTGCAGAACTGGTAGTTCGTTGCTCTGATCCAGTCCCTCTTTTCTTAAAACCTCCTCAGGTGCTGCCTCTCACATCTGACCAGGTTAGCTATGGGCCTCAGTGCATCTTTAGAAGCAGGGACTTTTGCTTAATTTTATGCTTTGCCAGAGCCAAATTACCTTTGAGGTGATCCATGTGAGTCAGCAACTATCACTAGTTTTCTAAATCCCATAAGCAACAAGCAAACAAGCCATAGTACTGCACCCACAGGTATTGGTGGCCTAAAATGATGAGCAGCACCTTGTACTCCTCCGCTCCGCATTACCATCCCTGATACCACAATGTGGGCTTGGCCTAGGTGTCCGGTCTCTCAGATGCAGTTCAGAGCTGTGGAGAAGTCACCAGAGGATGGTTCTCACTTGCTGCATGTGAACATGAGCTTCACAGCAGTCCAAAGGCCTGGGCTCACCAACTGAGAACAAGTGGTTCATTTACATCTAACCACTTGTTGAATTAAATGCCACAGCAAAAAGAAAGGCTGAATGAGAAAAAGAAGGAAAGTTGCATAAAATACTATCAGAAATCAAACCTACAGTTCCCTTTATACAGATTAGCTGCCTGCTTCAGTTCATACTTGGATGACTCCCCATTTTCAAAAATGAGTGACGAACTGAGCAGGCACCCCACTTTAGCTTTTGTGATTCATATGCTGGAGCACTGGAAGTATCTTATTCCTTCCACCCTTCCTCCCCAGCTAGTGTTGAGGCCAAGGCAATACCAATTACCTTTTTTTTTTTTTTCTTTTTCTTTCCAGAGTCAAACATGAATCTGGCCAAGAGGAGAAAGGTAGTTAGTCAGAGATACAGACTGGGATTGTGTTTAGCCGGTCAAATCAGAAATATGGAGACTTAAGCCTATCAATATATTTCCAGAGACCTGTGTAATAATAGCAATTGAGAGCTTTTATAGCTACACAAATCTGTCAAACACCACTTCAGTGATATTTCAGGAGGGAATTGGGCAAAAAGCTTTTTACAGAGAGTTAAGGGAGTTCTGTCACACCTGATCTATTTGATACTGCTTTTAAGTATTGCAACAGCACCTCCAGGCCCAAGGTAGAAAAGGGAGCACTATCAGGCAAACCTAAGCTGAAGTACAAAAGACAGCAACTCTTCTGAGACAGCCAAAAGCCCCTCCCCAAAAGCACACTTTTGATGGTAGTGTAGGATAAAGAAACTAGATTTGGCAAGAAGCAGAGCTGGGTGATGCAAGAGGCTCAAACTATGAAAGAAATTCTCTGAAATAGAAGAAAGTTCCCTTTACAAAGTGAGAAATTCATATTTATATTGAAAAAACCCACTACCTTCAAAACAGAACTTAATTATTCCAGCCACCAGCATAGAACTGAGTACTTAAAGAACCTAAACAAAACAGAGTAGCATGTTTTATTTATAAGAAAGCCAAACTAAGATTGTTTATTACTTTCACTCCTGAGTTGTTATGAGAAAGCTCAGGTTTTATTCACACTGCATATATTTGTAATACACCCTGGAATTAAGAAATTCTACAAAAACCAGATTACAGTTTTTAAAACATTGCTTTAACTTGGACACACCAAGGGTCTCACCTAATTTGCATGCATATATAGGCACATTTTATTTAAGATTTACATCTCTTTATATTTGCCTTCCCTTTTTTCTTTCCTTGGCAGTGGAACAGAAATGGCTTGAGTTCACTGCTACTAAAGCATTGTGGGGGCAGGGGGGGATCCTTTCTCTCATTCTGGTCTTCACCTTTCTTTTCTCTTGGGTGAGGGTACAAACGGACTGCCCTTTAGGATGACTCGGCTTCAGCATCACTCAGCAGCCAGCTGCCCATTTAGGTTTGCACATGCTTATCCCAGTCCTTCTGCTTCTTAAATTAAACACTGCTTAGGTCAAAAAATAAACTGTCTGACCAGCCAATGACCTTGCTCATATCCCAGTTTAGCTTTTGAATTGCTAATATCCATCTGCACAAAATATGCCTCTTAAGAGGTGTCAGGGCATTTACTGATCTTTGTTCCCACATATATTCCCAGACAAAGTGACAGCTGCACAGCAAGTACATCAGTTATCCGGTTACCATTTATACTCAGCATGTAAAAAATCTCCAGAAACTGCCACTGATACCATTTTTGACCTGTGCCCTTTTCCTGTGCTCCCCTTCTACTTTACCAAGTATATTTAATGGATTAGCAATGACAACCAGAAAGAAAAAAAGCCATGAAAAACAAGAACCAAAGAAACCCTGCTCAGCTGGGCCAAGTGGTTAAGACTTGCTTACTGCTGTGCTGAGCCACAAAGGAATTTCCTGTTGCAGTCATGAAGACGAAAAGTCAAAGCACTTTGCTTAAACAGAAGCTAAGTAGAATTTTTAATGGATAACGGAGGTAGCTTTAGATTTCAGGTGTTCTTCCAGAGAACGCAAAGCCACAGCTGTGCTGAGAAGGAGGTAAAAAGTTTCAGCATACCTACGGAATACTGCAGGATACTGGTGTCCTCAGGAGGTATTCCCAAGGACATCCTAGATCTACACTGAAGATGATCTGGCCAAGGAAGGCAATCCAGGTTCTCTATTTCCTTCCCACTTTCCAAAAGAATACACTAAGTGGATAAAAGTATTCCTAAGAGTAGGGATAACGAGCCAAATTGTTTTAATAGAAACTTGCAAAGAAACAAGTACAGGCTGCACCCAGAAACCAGTGCAGGAAAATGCTAGCTGGAGTCTAACAGCAGAATATTCTTCTCGAAAAAACACAGTTTTATAGACTGTCAGCAGCCTTGTGTGTTCCACACTTGCTGTCCTGAGTGGCTCAGCTACACGCAGGGGCTCCAGAACACCTAGTTTGACATCGGTTTGATTTAATCTCCCAGGAACAGAGGAAATTTTTCTCCAACATTTCTAACAAAGGGAACCAGCATTTTAGATATTGCTTTCATTTATGCATTACAACTATCCCACAGCATTTTTTTTTCCCTTAAATGGAGGAACCATTCTTCTCATATTTTGCATCTTGCCTTTGTTTCTCTTCAAGCTCCTGACACATTCTTTCTGCATTTTCCTGAGCATAGAGTAATACAGCTTGAGCAGGCGATTTTGTCAGGGAAAGGAAGAGAAAAATCAACTTAATTTTGCATCAGGTAAAACAGAGCAAGTTACATCCTCCTGTGAAAGAGAAAATGGTCTGGATCTCATGCTGCTCGCAAAGCTATCCCTTATTCTGAAAGCTGGCTTGGTGCTTCTACTTAATGTTCACTCACTGGAAACTGAATCTGGGTAAGGTTAAAAGGCTGGTAAGCCTTTGCTCCCACTGTTCAGTAGAGGAGATGGAGCTGAAGGAAACAGCAGGATACCCTGATGCTGGCCTCTTGAAGGAATTTACTTTCCACAGAGGCAAAATAAAAAGCAAAAACAGTCCTGTGAGATAAGAAAAATGAAGAAACAAAACCAATGGCTTTTACAAATAAAAATAAAATGAATGGTCGAACATAGTTAGAAATGGCAGACTCCTTCCAAATACTAGAAAGTGTGAACACTGTCAAAATAATAATTTAGAAAGTAATTTAGGTTCAGTGGTTAGCAATGGTTTATCTACCTGCATCTGCTGCTGGCTCTCCTCTTCCATGTTTTTATTAATTCAGCAAAGTCACATATGTTTCCAGAGGGTAGAAGCTTTGCTGTTATCACCCCTGGAGAAGCTACATAGAGAATTCGAATCTGTGTGCATGCAAAGAGACAGAAGACTGTGGAAAGAAGTAAATGGGAAAAAACATTTATTTGTTGTCTCCCACAACACAACTGATTTAAACACAAGGAAATATAAAAAATGCAGTACATGTAAACTTAAGGAAGTATAATCAGCCCAATTGCTTAAAAGCTTATCTTGGAGGAACGATAGAATTTGATCCCAAAGCTCCTAAATACTTCCTCCTTGGTGACAGTAAATATGTAATTAACAGCAAACTGTTCTGTTGATCTTCTCTATCATTTAATGCTACCAGTGGAATAAATTTTAAAAACCCTTTCATTCACTTTGTTCTTAACATAGTTTGGAACAATTACATTAAAAACAAACTGGGTAGTTTTCCAAAAGCACGCCATTGTTGATTTTCCACAGGAATACCCTGGGTCCTATAAACCAGGTGTTGCTGTAGCATATTGGAAATGAAAGGCAACATTTCAGAATTTGTATAAGAGATATTATGTATGCTACAGTGCTTCGCTGAGTTCATGCAAGAGAGGTTCTTCCCAATGCTTTAATTGGCACTTAGCTTCTTTTACAGCTTGTTCGCCTAGACAGCCTGCACGAAGTAGTCACTTAAAGTGTGGCTTAGAGTATTATAAAATACATCTCTACAGGAAATAAGAACATTCATCTGATAATTGTCATGACAACTCGGCCATGTTAGATTTAAAAATCATTAGTTTTGTATCTCTGAGATGCTGAGTGCTTTTCCACCTCCAGGCGTTCACAGTAACAAGGAACGCTTGCTAAACCCCCTGGAGGTACTTTTTCAGTGTGAGCTGCCTGGGCTTGAATGTGGCTACAGCCACTGTGGATGGCACTGGGCTCGGGAGGCAGGAGCATCACCACCTGGGAGAGCTCGCCCTCAGAGCCTCAGTCATATGCGCAACTCTGACAACAATTATTCAGAGGTTTATTGGGCTGGGCGGAATATTCATCCACTCATCTTACAAGATGGCTCACAATAAGCCCATCTTGAGTGAGAAAATGCAGTTCAGTTACAGACCTAGAGGTGTAGGAAGAGTATTGAATAATGCAACCTGCAACAATCAGAAAATACTTGTTCAACAAACCCAAAATATTCCTTAGGAGCATACTGACTGCTGACTCTTTTTGACAAAAGCAAGATGGGAAGTGCAGGGGGATGGTATGGCGGCTGCCTCCCAGAGACAGGATTTCATAGCTTCCAGACGGCCAGGGAATAACTAAAATGTGATTTGGTTTGCTTTAGAATAATTACATTACAATTCTCTCTTCTAGGAAACTTGAAATTAAATTCTTTGATATAATTTTGCAGTTATAACATGTTTGCAATTAGTACACTTGCATTTGGAGGAGAGGGTTCTGGGTTTTTTTTTTGAGGGGGGGTTGTTTCTTTGTTTTTTAAAGGGGTGGGAAAAGTGATGGGGAAAGAGAGAAGGAAATAAACATTCTTTCACAGAAAGGAGAACTTCCTCATTTTAAAGCAGTTTTTCACTGCTGCTATTAAAATTCAGGCCCATTGCCATGGAGAAATCAGTTGATCAAATTAGAAAGTTTGCATATTTTTTTTTAACTGAAGATATACAGAAGAACTGTATGTATTAACAAACTAATATATTTAGTAAATTTTCATTCTGCTGTTTATATGTTACCCTGAACCACTCTCTCCCTACTTCTCTTCGCTTACCAGTCCCAAGAGCAACCACTACAGTCTCGCTTGCTAAGCAAGATTCTTCTTTAAAATAAAGTATCTCTAAATAGTGATCACTCATCACTGTTGATGCTGTTTTTGAAGTCTTAAGAGTCTGCAAGTATGGAGAAGGTTTATGAACAAAGTGTAAAGTTACACAATAAAATACTACTGATTTTTGTTGGCAAATAAGCTTAGTTAGCCTTTGTAAACCACAAGCACGTACTAAACAGCAATGTGAGCATGCACACAATGCAGCAAAATAGTGCCAACAGGTTGATACTGCATACCAATCTTCAGCTATGTTTTTGCCTTTTAACTTCACTTGCTGTAGCCTTTTTTAATGATGATTGAGATGAAAGGGTACATGCTATAAAAAGAGTACAGCAATCGGTATAACCTTTTCTTCAAAGGGTGGCTTTTACACATCCCGCAAGACAGGTAGAAGCACATACAATGTTTCTTAATACATTAAGTGCTGTGTAATGGATTACTACAGTTTTGATTAATTTACCTGCTGATGAAGCAATAACACATGGCTCTACAATGCACAGCACCCGCTAGCTATAATGTTAAACAAGTTTCTCAAAAAACGATCTGCCACCCAAAGCCAATGTAGAATCCATATGTTTCTTCTCATCTTTGCCGTACTGTTTTCAAAAGGATGACTTATTTCATTTTGAATTGCATGTGACTATAGCAAAGGAATCATAATGTCTGCATCCAAGCTATCCAGCACGCGTACCTATCAAATATCATAAACAAATACACCACAGCCACAGGCTGCTCTTTGATTCATACAAATGGATCTGCTAACTCAACCTGACAACTCAACTGATTAGACAAATGAAGTAAGTCTCTTGGATAACACCAGTGTTGATAATAACATTTTCCAAATGGGACAGCTATATTTCAAGCCGAAAGTGAATATACAATTGCAGATTGTTAGAGATGGTGGAAAAGCTTGTACAACAGCTAACAAGAAAAAGCAGGTATTTTGTAAAAGATTGGCTCTTTTCTCATCCTTGTTTGTACCAGTGGTTTCTGGCTGATACACACCTTAGCCAAGAGACATGTCAATATATAAGGTAAACTGCTGAGCAGGACACAAGCTGCTGGGTCTATTAACTGTAGAGGTGGCAGCACAGGCTAGCCAGGAGAGGCTCTAATGCTGCAAATGGATCCTCCTTTCTCTATCCCTCTGACCTGCCCTCTTAAATCCCTTCTTCCCCTGGGAAGCACACTGTGCCCAAGGGACCGGGCAAGGACGAAGCACTAAGGCTGGAGACACTCAGTGCAGCAGCCTCGCTGTGCATCTAGGGACGGGACAGTGCACGGGCAGTGGTGGCGAAGCGGCAGAAAAGGAGAAAGTCATGGTTATTAGAAACTCCTACCAAAAGTAAAATGTAAAGAAAAAGGTTGGGAACTGCTGGTTTATGTCGTGGATTGTGAAAAGATGTCACCAGCCCCCATCAAAGAAGCTCCTGGAATTAAAAGGAGACAAGCCAAAATCTGCAATGTTTCTGATGCCTGCTTGAAATATTTAGCTGCAACCAAAGAGAACCAGAAAGCACTCAAACTGCTCAAGGGAGAATACTAAGATGAAAGAAGATATCATTAAGATAATTTTGCATACAGGAGATCAGTACAAGACAGCTCTTCCTCTAAAAAGAAATAGCAATTTTGTGATCTTCAAAATTAATTTAGATACTCTCATTTCTTTTACAGAAAGCTTTCCAGAGAAAATTGAAATGGGAAAGGGTTCTTAGAATAAAGAATGATTTGAGATGATGGGACAATGCTCAAATGATGCTGTAACATTTGAAGAGTGAATTAGTCTCATTACCAGGCTCTTTTTTTTCACTAGGACTGAATTTTTAAGAGCAATTTTGCAAAAATTATCAGAAATGTCCATTTATGTAATAGTGTCCTTTTATTTAAAAAGCTTTCATTGACACTATAAAGTGTAAACTACTCATGAACACAAAACCTAACAATTGCCAGTGGATTTGATATGATTCTAAAATTGAAAACAATTAATGAGATGGTTTCATGAATTCTTGATTGCTCCGAAGAGTCTGCTTTGAACAAGAAACTAGCAAAATAAGCAAAATGTACTAAAATAGAGTATTTTTTCCCAAAGCCCGAAATTTTAAAACTGAACCTAAGTGTGTTTTGTGTTCTTTTGAACAGTAGAAAACAGCCATCCAGGAGCTAAAGAATGCATATTAGAAACAGAGACTGATTGCTTTTCCCAACTAGCAGATTGAGCACAGAACTTGAGGTTCCGTTTTACGTGCAATTTCAAAATGATGCAAAATGGCAACTCGTATAAAATGGATAAATATGTACAGTGCTGGGAACCCAAAGTTATACTTGTCAGTACCCTCGCAATGGTACAGCTTGGCCAAGGGAAAATTTAAACAGATGTTACAGCTCCACCTACTGAACCAATACGAAAAGATCGAAGGGGTATAATTAGTCACTGTAATGAACTGGAGCAACTGAGGATCCGTGCAGACCCTGAAAGAAATTTTTTTGTTGTTTTTGACACAGCCATCTGATCAGCACTTGCACTCCTGCTCAAGATCAGGCAGTGTCAGATACAGTAAGCCATACTGAAGAAGTGGGAGGCAGTCAACTTGCCCTGTTAAAAGCAGCAGCCTGTTTTTGAAACTTGCATGAATTGTAATGGGTTCATTTCTGCATTTACTTACAGGCATTGGCTAGCACAAAAGTCAAGTTTTGTATGCACATCCTTCACTTCAGAAGGATGCTGCCACTCCAGTGATTTTGATGAAGCAACAGATGCTCTCTCTATTCAAGGACCATGAAGTGAACAACCATTTTGCAGCCCTTTAGTGCCATTTTTTGGCGTATGACAAAAACTAAAGGCAAGGCTTATCAATGTGAAGTTCACTTTAAACTGGAGGGATATCTGGGAGGTTAAAAAAAAAAAAATCAATCTGGTAAAGAAATATGATCATGTAGCTACAGTTTTAGCAGATAGACTCTGCTCTTTAATCTGATGGCAGTAACTGTGAGTCAAATACACTATTTCAATGAATTCTGGTCTCATATATATGTCTTCTGGGTTCAAGGAGTGGCTCAGAGAGAGAAATTCTGGTTATTGCAGAAACCTTTAAGACAACAGCAGACCAGCCAAGTGTTTCCTACATGTTGGGAACATGCTGACAAGGGAGAAGTAACTGAAGGACGCTGAAGTGAAACCTCTTAATCAATAAGTAGTGCTTAACACTTACTAAGAAAAGCACAAAGGAATGTGGCAACACAGCAGAATATAAAGAGTGTGGATAGCATAAATCTTTCATGCCACCTGAAAGATTTTTACAATGAGCTGAAACAGTGCTCTCTGAGTCTGAAAGCCAGCAGATCTAAATATTGCACCTGAAGCAATGGAGTGTTCAACAATATGACAGATATAATAGGTGAATGATGAGGCATTTACCAGAGTCCAAACACCCACAGAGCACTGGCGACAGTGTAACGTGAAACATGCAGAACCTGGAATGCCATAACAAAATTATAATTAAAAAAAAAGAACCTGTATGGAGCATAAACCAAACAAGAAATGACACTGATAATAACTGGAACTTGAACATATGCCTAATGTTTTCATGTTGTAATTAAACAACCTAAGTGCTGGAGAAATGATAGCTGAAAAGAAAACATTTAAATCAGTGGGCAGGGAGTGTGGAGTCAGACTCCTTGAAAGGTAGACTCAATTGTGTGCATCTTGGTCCTGCATGTAGTGTGTTTTGCTTGCCACTTGTCTGTGTAAAGGAATTCTCTTCACAAACACAGTCTGAAGTGCAGATGTGGATCCCAAGCCAGCAGGAAAGGCAGGTATGGGAGGAAGGTAGCTGATAAGGAGCCAACTCTGAAACAGCCAAGAATGGATGAAGATGGCAGTTTCCATCAACACAGAGAGACAAGACTTATAAATTGGAGATTTATAGCATAAGCAACCCCTTTCCATCTTTGATTCTTATGGGCTCAGCGAATGAAGAAAGAGAGATATAAAAGCAAGGAAACCAAACACCTGTATTAGGGTTGTTGAACAGTGATAACAAAAATATTCAGCATGAACTCTTCTGAACTGACATGTTTTGTGGAGTTGAAGGACATGGAGAGCAGGCAGGTTTTAGCTGACATGAACAACAAACATGACTCTTTGTGACATTTCCACTGCTGAAAAACTTACGAAAACTATTTATGAATTAAAGGCAACAGTATCAAGAATCAATCGGATTGATCTTTCTTTGCCTTACAGCTGCCTTCCCCAACTAAATAAAGAGATTTTGAAATAGCACACATTGGTAGAGGGAACAAAAAGGAGCAGGTAAACACCAACCAAACCAAGCTCTGATTTCTCGGGTGAGAGAGGTAATATATGGAGTTGATTAGACTTCCTTTCATTCTAATATCACTTTCTCAATTTGTAACAAATGTAAGAATGTGGCAGCACATTATAAGATCTGAAGAGATTCTGATTTCACAGGAAAAACGAGGAAGAGCAAATACGATACATTAGCAAAGAGAACTGGCAATTAGTACTTAAAATAGAACCAATCACAGAAAAGTCCATTAAATATGACTGAGAACCAAGATAATGGGCTTAATATTTAAAAGTGATTGAAGAAAAAAGGGACATGCAAATGAAATTAATATAATGCTAGAAAGAGATGAGACTCCAGAAATCATGGAAAAAGTGACTATTGTCGCTACACCACATGTTTAGAACAAAAGAATAGCCAGTTTATTTTCAGAAGGAATGATATTTTTTTGGTCCTTCAAAAATGATTTTAGTATTTACCTAGCATCTGCAGCGAGGGTGGCACTGGACGGTTATTGTTACAGGACACACTAATCACAGAGCGGCGCATGCTGCAGTGGCATTGCAGCAGCACCGTGTCCCACAGGCTCTCCAGCCTGAACGCTGAAGAATTACAAGTGACTTTCAGAGGTCATTTAGAAGATACCAGTTAACTTGCTTTTTGCTGGAGAAGCCGAAAGGCTTAGGTTCCTGCAGTCCTTTCTGATCCAGAGTGCTTTCCAATTCAAAACAGGAAACCCAAAGCGACTCATTTCTTCACACCACTAAACAGGCAGCCACCTTGAGGCTTCAAGCAATGAGAAGCAACTCCTCAGGGCAGAAGCTAAAGATTTCACTGTGTTGATAACACAACTCTTCAACATCCACTTTCTTCAGGCCAGCACTCTTTAGCGTATCTCTTTATTCCTCTTAACTTTGTGCTCAGCTTTTACAAGATGTCACCCACACTTTGATATCTCTCCCCCTACCAAGTGTACCTTTTGAGTTTTATGTATGCTGCTTTCTACTGGGCTCAGCAGTTGACTTTAGATATCTGTTTCAGCTTAAATGTTTACAAAATTCACACAAATACTTGGATAGGTAATGAATTTGCCCAAACAGCTGTAGCAACTGAACAAATTGTTTATAGCTCAGACTGGAAAACTTTGCCTAGCAGAGCAGTTACTTTATTATCGTTGAGCAGTTAACACAAATGAGCAGTTATCACAATTAGAAAAAGAAGTAGGAGAAACGCTAACAGTGCTGGAAAGAAAATTATTATCGTGAACCCAAACATTTTAATAGAGATATTTAAAGCAAGAGAATTCCTTAAAAGAGCCCTTAGTCAAGCTCAGCAGGATGTAAAAATAAAGGCACAGAGCAAGAATTACTCGCGACAGGATGAGACAGCCACTAGGCAAGCCTGAGACAAAAAAGAGGAAACCCACAAGTTTGTGATCCAGTTTCAGAAGTTTGAGCTGAAGCAGCTGATTCTGTGATTAAAATTTTGTTTTAAAGATAGGGAAGGTCATCATCCAAACCACACACCAACCCTTGGTCCTTTCCTATTTACATTGTTGGGCTCATCAGCTTGCTGAGTTTATAAAACACCTACTGCAAGGATTTTTCTAAAAAGTGCACCTGTTTGAAAATAGGTGTGAATCGTTTATGACATCCAGCTGTGCATATGACAGGTACAATCTGCACCTCACCCTGCAGCAAACAAGCAGATTACAAGCAGTAGGCAGGGAAAAAGCACTCCGCTGGCCAAACAGTATTAACTTGAGGAGACAGAAATAAGGTCAAGGTTAAGCACTTCTGAAAAATCTACTTTTGTGCTCCACAGTTACAAAGGATATGAGAAAACATGCACCAAAACAGCAGTTAGGACTTGCTTAAAGCTCTTACAGAAGCTGTGGCACCAGCATCTATCTGCCACAGTCACAGGCTGTAAAGCAAGATGAACCCATATAACTTTTTTGTGTGCCAGACCTGAATCTATGTGACATATGCTGAACTCCCAGAAAACCCATGACCGATCTGTGCCAGCTGTCTGGGTTTTGAAATTCCAGTATCTTTATTCAGGGGAGCTGCATTTCACACATTGGAAGTATGCGTTAGCAGAGCCCTTGTACCCCTACCTCACCTACAAGACTCAGCAGCATTTTATATGTTATCACCTGTGCTGCAGACTGATAGGGCCAATGATCAATCTTTCCATAAAGAACCTGTGTTAACAACTTAGCTGCTAAATAATGGATTGGTTCAGCTTGTACACTTAGAGTCTCTCTATGCTGATATCCGAGAGAGCTGGATCAGGTCCCAACAGGAGTGGGAATTTGTCCACTAATTAGGCATGGAGAGATTTACTTCAGGAGAAATTCTGTGTAAATGACATGTTAAAAGATTAAGGGTCCCTTATAAAAGAGCAGCATAAATGACCTATAATCTTATATTGCAACTTTTACACACTTTGGAGACACTCAGGAAAAAACCACAAAAGTACTTCTTAAGGTGATTATATTTTGAACTGTGTTTGCTGCCTTAGGTTGCAGTGACTGCCAAGTTTTTTTGTCACAGATGGTTACACTTAAGCAGACTTGCCTGCCAATGTGATTTGAACTTTGCTTAAATGACAAGTCACCCTGCCATCTAAGTCAATTTCCCACCATGACAAAAAGGTTATTTAAGCTTTCAAGTGCGTTGGTTTGGAAATTAAAATATCTAAGGGTGAAACAACAATGCAAATCTGCTCACCTGGGTCTAGAGGGGAAAAAAAAAAGGCACGTGGTTTGCCTCTGCCTTCTCAGCTTGAAGAAATACTCTCATCCGTGGGTCAAAACACAATAACAGCTACATAGTCTTCCAGCAATTGTCATCCTGGAAGGCTGAAATATTTGACATGTAAATAAGTTTATTTGCAGATCACAAAGTGAAAACTCTATTATATGGAGAATATTAGGCACATAATAAGCAAAGAACACACAACTAAAGTGTCCTGGAGGCTCTCCACATGCTTTGTGGAAAATTAGAGGATTTTGTGGATTTTCTTTGGAATAAGTTTGTCAGATCCTTGCGAGGAAGCTTCAGGCTGAGCATTTTCACTAGACTTGAATCTAACGGAACTAAACACTCACTGTACTTGGCTAGAAACAAGATGTATAATTGAATACAGGGGCCATGCAGGACGAAAATTTACCAGTCGGTGGGATTTAATGACACACAAGGGTAGGCCCAAGGCATGGCTGTCCTGCAGAGTTACTAAATCATGGACCAGGAAACACTGCCCTGCGTGAAAAAGAGTCGTAGCAAAGAGCAAGGTGGAATAGAGCCTGAGCTGCTGGGAGAGACAGAGGTAGCTTTGCTCCTCCGCCCTGCTTACGTTGCTTTGTTAGCTCTTTCCTGGCCATAGTTTTTAGCCAAAGCCTTTGGAAGACTCTCACCATGAAGGACAAGGTCTGTTGTGTTTCCCACCCACTGAGCGTAGCTTCACAATCTGCTCTTCCTTCTCCTGTTTGCAGGGAGCTCTGCTCCAGGAACAAAGACTCGGCCCGCCTTTTCTCCCCGTGCTTTGTGCTCGCTAGCGATTGCTGCTGAAATGTGCACCAAAGCATGGGAGGTTAGAAGTGGAGACAGTGTGCTCAGGGAATGCCACCAGCTGCCACAGCTTTTCTGTAGGATTCGTCTTTCATAACCTCTATTCTTTTTATTTTTTCACATCTTCCCTTGGCCACCAGGTATCTCCTTTCTGTTTAGTCCATTTCTGCTCCCCGTAGGATCAAGATTTCTAAGACATTCCTTCTAAAAATTAAGAATCAAGATTTTTTATCATGTCCGACATTCTCCCTAGCTAAATGTCAAGAAAAAGAAAGAAAAAAAAATCCCAGCAACTTTGAACTTTCTTCTAAAAGCATCACTGGATGATGCATCTGGTAGTGTGTTAATGATGCTTTAGAAAAACAAACTGAAACTACAGTTCTTATGGGTCTATACTGAAGACACAAAAATACCACTAAGTCAAAACCCCAAATAAATACAGATTATTCACTAAATAAAGCTTCCCCTATTTCCACGGGAGCTTCCTCCTTTTTAAGAGCTGAATTGGCCTTTCTTTTTCCTCCTAGGTAGTTCTTGTAAAAAATTCCTAGCTAACACAGGCAGTAGATTTCTTTTTTTTTTCTTTTTTAAACATTTTCTGTACTGTTTATCCAACCTCATTTAAAGATGACTGAGTATTGCCATAATGCTGTGCCATTTTGTTTCCACAACCCAGCCTTGTTGATGCCCTTCCATATTCATTTTTTTAAAATATAGCACAATCATTTCCATGATATTTTTCACCTCCAAATGTGTTATTAGCTTGCCATAATAACAGACCCTTCTCCTGCTGTGTCTGCTAAAGAAATTATCCCAGTAGCCTAATGAAGCTGTGTCACCTGTCCAGCAGCTCAGCATTCAAAGTGTTTCTGCATATAGCTGGGCTTTCCATTGTCCTTAAGTTTTATGTGATAAATAAAAATTAAAGTTCCTAGAGAAAAAATATTAATTTTTCAAACACACACAAAACCTGCTATTATTTTCTGAGGTCTACTTCACTTCAGACAAAACTATGGAAGTAAAGCTCATAGTTTTAGGTCCCAGTCCTACTAGCCTGAGTCACTTGGCATGGCTTTTGCTTGAAGTATTTTAACAATGTTAAACCTGGCCAAAGAGAAATTCAAGCAACTGGACTCTGTAAAAAGCAATGACTACATGGCGTCCCAAATGATACTTCCTTGTTACTTACTGCACATTAGCATGTCTGCACATAAATGACATTTTACGATCATTACAAAACTATCACCATTAAAATGGTAGCTTTGTGTACTTAATGTTTACACCATAGAAGGCACCAAAGCATTGCCTCAGTTCAGTCTCAGTATTTAAAAGACAAAAGTATTTTAAAGTGAGTAGTACCTCCACAACACATAGAGACATCATAACCTGTGATAGATTCTCTGGTACTTGATCACCCCAAAAGCATCAGGACAACCATCTAAAAA
>VYZV01019483.1:54632-84291 GCA_013401275.1 Pandion haliaetus
TTTCAAGAATAGGAAAGAAATGTTCTTACTCTTGGACTTTTGATTTCTTTGGGAAATCATAAGTGAAAGAATTATCCTCAAGATAATTAGCCTCTTAAAAGAAAGGATGGGAACAGTGCCAATTGTAATGAGTTTTTTTTAGGGAAATTAAAACCATAGAAGAATCTGCTAACAGTTATTTTTCATTTTATTTCCAAGACCTGGGATCAATAGTTCTGAAATGTATGCTGTGACTGCTTTTTCTGCAGAGATCTTTTCAAAGGCTACATCTGAAAAAGGTAGCAAAAGTGGCTGATCACCGAGCTAGCAACCTATGGAAATCAGCTATAAACCTGTAGTGGAATACCCTAACTATTTTGTTATCGCAATCTTGCAGCCTAAAGAACTGGCTTTAGATCCATTCTCCACCACACATTCATTGAATGACTGTCAGAACTAAATCAAGTGCATGACTAAAGATCAGCTGACAGCACTGTACTTCTCACAGGGATGCTATCTTGGAAGATTCTACTAAAATTTATGGTGTACTCAAGTGCTATTTGGCCTTCACTGCCAAATTCTCAAAATAAGTAAATCATTATCTAAGATAAGGAGATCTGGAGTGCTTGAAAGAGCTGCACTGCTTCATAACCTGGAGGAGAAATGACTAAACAAACAGATGAAGAAGATAATTTACTTTTCCAACAAAAGCAACCTTTTTCTCGTACAAGAAACAGAAGAAAACTACAGCATGCTGCCAGAAAAATATCAAATGGAACTGATACAATATTCCTTATCTTTTTTTGGCACTCAGTGCTGTCATCATAAGCTGTTATTACAATTATTAATAACCCAAAATTTCACAGAACATCCCAGATCAGACTTGCTGCTGTCCACAGTACTCTATCATAAGAGTTTATTATAACAATAACCTTATTATTGAATTATATATTTGGAAGAGAAAAGCTACCAGAAGCAACACAGAAACACATAAAATCACATCTGAAATGTAAGTCCGTGCTTTGGTGTACTGCAACATGTGAAATGCAGCAGGGCAGAGACAGAACCTCTAAAGAGAAACTGTTCCTCTGCAGTCACAGTTTCCCATCCCTGGTAATTGCTCTACAGAAACATGATGTTTATTTTGGGGTTTCTGGCTAGTGGGTGTTTCCCCCTAACACACCTGGAATGTTTTTGAGGTTTTTATTTTTTTTTATACTTACGACATGAAGATGCTTGCACTTTTTTTATTGTCGTGCTGACATCACGTCTCCTCAGCAGATGCAAAGCTACATTTACAGCACAGAGAGCATATACTGAAAATTTCTTTTGTTTCTTACTTGAGGCCTGGGTATGAGAAAATATCCATCAGTTGTTGGTGGCCACTATTTATTCACAGACCTTTAAACACACCAGCGTATGAACTGCTAGGATTTAAATAAACATTGAGTCTCACCTATGGAGAGATCAAATTCTTTGTCAGACTTCTGCTCCTCAGGTGTTTCACTGGGACATTTTTCTTTAGCCACAGAGAAACCCACTCTCTCCTGGCTTGCCAGGAGCACAAAAATCTTCTTGCAAAAGTGCAAGAGTACAACGCTACTGTAGTATAAATCTCCCTTTCCCTCTCTCTTCTTGTGCACAAAGGTCAGGCACAGCCCATTTACTCCATTTGTTTCTCCCTCCTCAAACAGCAGAGCACCAGCCAACCTTTGAGCAAGAAGGGTTATTAATGAGAGCACTGACCCCGATGCCAAAAGACCACACACTCTCTTTCTGGTCACTGTGACTATTACTTGCTGCTTTACTAGTTGTTTCGGTTCTCAAACGAAGGTTTATGAGTTAGATGCTTCATTGTGACAGTTCTTACTGTGTGGCTCCCTCTTTCCCCTACTTTTCTTACTCATTCTTTCAATTCCACGTTTTTTTCCACATTTTTCAGCTCTCATGTTGTTGCTTAACCTGCTAACTGTACGAGGCTTGCTGTAGTGAATAAGCTTTACAGCCCTTAATGAGGACAAACAATGGGCCATTTCTCTAGAAAAGTTGTGTTGGGTTGCACAAGAAATTGGTTATTTGGTCCCTGCTCCGCGAAGCACTTTGTTCACCCCGTAAAGAAGGACTGCACGCGGCTTCTCCCTGATACTGTACAGTCTGGGCAGAGGGGCAGGAGGAGCGGGTGAAATGGGAGGCTGACGTGGGACCTGCAGCTCACCGTGGGACATCAGGCAGCACGAGGTATGGCTGACAGTGAGGTATCTTCTTTTCAGCTATTAGCAAGTCCTCCCACATGACAAAATTACCTTTCTGTAACAAAGGGGACTTAAGAAACACAGGTGGTGATTTCTGAATCATGATCATAGGCATCCTTTCTAAAGAAAAGAAAAAGACAATTATCATTTTTTCCCAAGTATGTTTTTATACATGTTATTCAAAACAATATAAACAGTTGATTTAGAAACATCACTCACTTAAATATCCATGGGTTTTAAACTTGTTCAGGTGGAAGAGATAGTTAACTGAAAGCTTTACCCAAACTGCTTGTCTGACAACTAAAGAAAAACAAACTACCTCATTAAGACATCTTTTCTGAGAAAACATTTAAGAGAAGTGCTTATGTCATTGCCTTTTCTTTTTCAGTGAATAATATGAAATCTTTTCCTATTTGCATGCAATAAAATTAGGAAAGAGCTAATTACTCTCAAAAGCTTGCTGTCAAGATGCTACTCTGTTTCAAAAAGACGGAAACACATCTGATGCTCCTGTTCTAACATGCTCAGGTTAAATTTGCTGTACTAGTGCTGTTGTGCTCATGATAATTTGAGGATAAACAAAGTTTGTGGAGAAGGGAACAACCATTTTAGTCCCAGTTTAGTTTTTTAGTCCTGTGGAATTTATGTACCAAGGAAGTTGTCTGTTTTTCCTAGCTAGATCGGTTAGAAACTACATCCATATGAAGCATGAATGTGAGTAACAACTGGCAGCATTCTTCTGAAAACCTTTGAGACAATAGGAGGCAGGATGATTAAAAGCTATACATTTCTGAAATATTCCTTAGAGATAACCAGAAAAACAAGTATTCCAGAGTTTCATCTGCATTATTAGCAACAACTGTAATCCAAACAGTGAGTTAGAGAACTCATTAGCTTTTCATTACTCATGGTCATATAACTTTATTCTGCCTGGTTTTTGGAACTTGTCATTAAATGAACAACTATTTAAAATCAGAGACAACTGGTTATAAGCCTATGATTTACAAGCAAATCCTTGAACTTCATCTGTTGTCACTATCTAATAATCTTGGAGCCTCAAGTCCATTTAGAAAACATTCCAGAGTAAATGAAATCATTTGCTTCCTCCGAAACACAAGCAGGCTTTTCATTTACTGAATTGTGCCTATGAGGCATTCATTAGGTAATACCCTAAATTGTGCAATACACGGTTTCAAAAACATACAGTGTTTTTCTTAGTGCTATTATCATTCACGATACTTCAGAACAAAACAGTTACCAGATGCCTCGCCCTGTCCTGAAACCAGGCTCGAGTCGCCGGCAGAAGCCAGAGACGGATTTCAGAGACAAGAGACCAAACTCCAATGGCTTGATCCACCCTCTACTCATATCAAACTATAAATATTAAGCTTTATTTACTAATTAGCCAATATTTGCATCACATTTGATACAATGCTCCAGATACTTCAGGAGCATGAGTATATTGATCTTCAGTATTCAGAAGAGGTAACGGCAGTTTTCCCATTTCTAACTTACGGAGAAACACAACTAATAGCAAGTAGCTTCTCATAACTGGGGTCGGTCAGCTGACTGGCCACGTCAGACACCAGACTAGGATTCACTGCCCCATCGCAAAATGCATGCAAACGTGCACAGTCGGCAAATCCAGTAGGTACTGATACCTGCTGAAGCTAATGGAGAGCTCTGTTTCTCAGGGAAATCCACATGCTCGGTGTCTTTCAAAGGCTTAAATATGAAAAGCTAGCTTGCAAGAATACATGGCAACCCCATTTTGTGAACAGCTTATTTTCATCCTGTGTCAAACTTAAAGATACCAGGACACAGACTTTGCATTACCTACTTGGCAGTGGCACAAAACAACCGAGGTATCAAATGACAATGACACCTTTTTGATTACAAGGCTATTTGACCACTTGAAAAAGGGCAAATGCTGTCTTAAAAAGAAATACATAAATAAAGACACAGCAAGAGAAAGCCAGAAAACACTTTTTAGACAGCTAAGGACTCCCCACTACAACAGCATCTAGCTTCTTTCCTGGAGCGGAATGTGCTACAACCAAGAGCATTGTCGTACCAGAACGCTTTAATGCTATCCATATGTCAACTTGCAAAACACAATGGCGAAATTATGCAAATTTTTACCACAGAGTCTCCAAACCAATGAAAGTTACTACCATGACAGTCATTTGTAAGAAAGAATTTTTAGGAAACTGTCTGTGTGGGACCATGTAGAAAAATGTAATACGCAGCAATGTGAGCTTATGTTGACTCTTTTCTCACAAGCAGGTGGCATTGATAGGAGTTTTCTTTAAAATATTTGGTTTAGAGGATGAATGGCCTTGTCCACATAACTGACTTTCAATGGTCGTTCTTTACCTGGCATAAGCACAATACAGGGACCGGGAATTCAGGTGCCAGCCACACCTCAGTAACAATCAGTGCACGTTAATTAATGCTTAATTCCTATTGTAATTAAAGTTCTACATATTTTAAGAAAATGAATGAGTATCCCTTGCAAGCTTCTTCCCTCATTAGCTTCAAAGCAAAAGGTCATATACACTCATCTGTGGCACTATTATTTTTGATCCTCTAACTGCATTGCTGTAGATCAGCTTTCTGTGGTACTAACTACACAGCACAAAGGAGTTGGAGAATTCAGAGCAAAAAGTGTTCTCAAGAGCTCTTTTGATTTCTCAATGTGACTATCTATGTAAGAGAGCATGAGAGTCCCAGACTTAATTCTTACACATGTAGTATTTAAAGGGAAAAGCAGTTTTCAGGACATCAGCAAGACAGTGATTTTTTCTGCTAGATTTTCACCTTACTACTTCTGCCAGAGGATCCCAACATGCACTGATAAACCTAAAGGATAACACAGTAAGGGCTGCAGCAAACAAGTAATGAAATGTAAATTCTGGAAAGATGGCAATACAACAGTCAGGGAGGACTCTCTGTGACCTTACACAATTTGGGCACGGCATAAGAAATGCCCTAAGCCTGAGCAAAGATGAAAGAAGAATTGTAGGAAGGATATTTAGCTGGAAAATGAGTCTGACTTGCAAACTGTGACTAAAATCCTACTTTTATAAAATTAACAAAAACTATTGGATATTTTCCTTAAAGCAGGTCTTACTGAGTTTTTTCTACTCATAGAATTAAGAGTTAATACTGTGTTTTGGACCTCTGGCTGATTCCTGACATGTGGTGGTGCTAATGCTTAAAGCAAGTCAGATAGGCTTCTCTAAAAATCAATTTCACATTTTATTCCCTTAAAAAAAATGCATAGTCATCTTAGAAACAACAAAAAGTAAACCCTCCATCCTCATATTAATTTTTTCTTCTCATGAAATAATTTACAAATATTCTTTATTGATCTAGGCATATTTTTCCTTTTATGATAAATGACGCTATATGTATGGTATTCCATTAGTTTAACGAAAATTCCCTTTAACTATGCAGTTCAGCACTTACATAACTACCTTGGGGTCACGCCACATCTATTGTCCAAAAACCACAGCAGACATTTTCCTTTTAGCTCACCTCTACTCGCTTGATAAAAAGAACCTGTCGGGAAATTAACATTCTTTTGGTTATAATTTTTCCTTCACTCCCCCAAGAAGAGAGCTGATAAAATGTTCTGATGCGCTATTCTAACTCCATTTTTTTGCCATTTACTGCAGTTGTGTTCTACATATGGGCATATTTAATTTTGTTCCAAGCTGTGCAGAAAGGAAACTTGTCATGGCATCCCTTTCAAACCTGATGAGAGAGCTATGCAAACGCTGGCCTTCGTTCAAGGCTGCATCTGATGCTCCTGGCAGCAAGCGAACCAAATAATGCACATGGAAGAAGAAGGGAGGAGCACAAGTGAAGACTAGCTTCTGAGGCATCACAACATTAGAAAAAGATTTATTTTAGAAGTCTCCTATGTAATAATAATAATAAATATGGTTGGATCTTTATTGTCAGAAACTGGTGCTGTTAGGGGAATTAGACCAGCTCAACTCCAGTTCCTAGCAGGATCAGCTGCCAGAACAAATTTGAGAAGGCTCAGTTCTGTGCAGCAGATATTCCTCTTCTATCAATGACCAAGAATAGAAAGGTCAGTTGTAAACAGCTCACCTGAAAAAACAAAAACCTTTTTCTGCAAGGAAGCTGAACTGACAGTACATTAACATGCTTACTGATGTCAGTAATGCCAAGAAACATGCTTTTGCACCCAAATGCAAAACATGCAGTTATGCATGCCTTCTATTTGAAGCATAGAGACAGTTTAGGAGAAAAAAAGAAAAAATAAAAAACCCCAGTTTCCTAAAAGGCGAGATCCATTTGAGTGTGAGATAGTTTTCAAAGGGAAATGAAAATGTCATCACCTGACATTTCCGAAGCTGAGCTTTCAACTCCTGAGACAGTGTGCAGGCAGGAGTGTTAAACAGAAGAGCTGGTCACAGACCAGTACACTTTCCATATGCTTCCCTGGGGCAATTAGCGTCACTTCCCCTATCAAGGGGCTCACTGTTCTTACCAGTGAATATGTCAAGACTGGTTGCTCATGAGTCTCTGAAAATAAACACTACAAAGACACTGACAGGACCTTTAGGTTGAAAAATGAATCTTTCTAACTCATACAATCTCTAAAAAGAAAGTTTAATTGAACTGTCCTTTGAAAGAGAGGACTCTGTGCTCCCTTGTGACATCTGCAGAGAAGCAGAACATACTCAACCAAAAACCTGTCTCAAGTCAGCTTTTGGGCTGCCTTAATCTAGTTTTTCTCTCCCCTCCTTTCCTGATGCACTGTTGGATTCATGCCACAGGGGCAGAAGCTCTCCCTTTCCTGCAAACACATGGGCACCGTGCCGCAGCAGCCCCTGCCCCGAGGAATCTGGAAAAACCAACACTGAGATGCCCCAAGCCAGTGGGATGCCAGGAACATGCTGTTTCCCCACCACAGCCCCCCGAGCACCCAAGGACCACGTCAGCCTGCTTGTTAGCTAGTGCCATGCTACATAAACGCACTGGTTTGGGCCTCAAAGGTCTTAAAATTCTCAGCGATGCACAGAACTATTTTAAATTATTTTTATTTAGAAATCCCATTATGACTTATGAAAATCATCACCTCTGAGGAGCTATGTAGATGGCAACGCTAAAAAAACATGTTAGCAAGGGGGGTCGGAGCTGAAGGCCTCTCCCCCACACAAGCAATCACAACAACCTCCTCCTCCCCACTCCCGAGATGCAAGCAGTGGGGAAAAGAAAACTATTTATTCCTTCAAAGCCCGATACTGACGATGGGGTCACTCCCCTTTGAGGGAGAAGGAAGCAGCAGCAGGGACAGGTTGGGCTCCCTTCCAAGCGTGCCATCCCAGACCTGCCCTCAGCAAACCGATGACACAGTGCATACAGGTGGGGACAGGCCAAGCTTTGCCCAGTGGCAACGGCAGGAGGAAGCAGGCAGCCCCAGCATGCATACAGCTATCTGGCACATCAAACCAGCCCAGGAGGTGGCACTGGCCCTGCCAGCAGCTGGTGGCCACTGTCTGGGGCCAGCAATGCCACTGCCTGTGGCTGTATCTAGCAACAGGGAAGGGATTCCTGAACAAAAGTCTTGGTTAAAAGAAAAAAAATAAAAAAACCCAGAACAAAACAAAAAGGCAAAAAGCTTTAGTTTTCAGTTTAGCAAGTCACCTGCAGGAACAGAACAAAGCCACTCTATGGAAGAGGTGTAATTTAGAATTCAAAGCCATTTGTATCCATCTGTGGCAAGCTCAGCAATGCTGATCACCCCACAGCAAATGGGACTGAACAAGAGCAGTGAGCCCTATACGTCCTTCACAAGCTTTATAGAATTAAGTTGTCTTTCAGGCAATAGTTTCCTAGGCCTTTTTTTTTTTTTTTACTCTGGGTAGCAAGGTCTTAATGCAATATCTGTTTACTACAATTCTCCAAGAGGCAAGATGTTCCTTGGCTTTTATCCAAACCATTTAGTTCACATACATATTGGAAAAAGTTGTCATGTCAGCAGCTAAGGTTGATATCAAGAGAGACAATAAGAGGATTAAAAGGTGGAAAGCTTTAGAAGGCAAGCTACTGAATATTTCACGAGAAATGAAGTTGAGAGAGCTACTGATGCGAGGGGAAGGTCAGAAAGCTTAAATGCCTCAGGACAGTTAAGAAATAACAAAATAGCCATTAGGCATTTCAGATGTTGATATGCAGCTTTTAGGATCCTGGTATTTCAATCTGATTTTCGTACCAAGGCGAGTGCTTTGCTGAATGTGCATCAGTGACATAGAGTGCTTGCCAAGGGAATTTGCTGGGATGCATCTACAACATCACAGGAATGATCTGACATTTGAGAGTGCCTCTGAGGGCTGATACTTTGTCATTTTGTTGCTCGTTTTTATTAACACCTGAATGCTACTGATGTGGATAGAGTTCCACATCTCCAACTGCGAGGGTCTGGTGAGATCCAAACTGGTGAGAGATTTCACAAAGACCAACTCCTTGTCACAGTTACCCCTTCCTACCTGGTCCTCAAATGCCATGGTTAAATGGATCTTCTCCATTACATCTCACCACCATTAAGACTATGTATTCTGGGGAAAAAAGTGGGCAGTAGAAGAATTTTACAAAGCATTACGAATATTTGGCAGCAAAGGGACCAGCAGAGATAAGCCCAGGTGTTTTCTGTAGCCTTGTCAATGACAAGAGGCAAGGCACAGCACGAATCTCACTGTAATTGCTTCATTCTACACTACGATAATCTCACCTATAGACATCAAGACAGCCTGCCACTGGGCAACTCAAAGAACATTAGTTTCTTGCAAAGTAGAGAGGGACTTAAGTATTACATTACCTTACGTTACCCTTTAACTCACAAGTACATCTGAAATGACTCTTCCTTGTCACCAGCCTACCAGGAAGGCATCAAGAAACTTGGACAATATATTTTGTAACTTTGTACCTTTGAGCTCATGGAGAACACTAATGAATTATCACCTTGTCAGTATACCATTTCTGTTATACCATGTTTTTGTGGCACATTTTACTTAATGACTTTCTGGAAATACTCAGTCATAAGAAATTTCTCTCCCGCCTCCTGTTTAAGTACAGATATTCTACTGAAAAAGTTGAAAAATGCTTGCCATTTCCTTTTATCTTGACATGCTATTTCAGTCTTGCATTCAGGCACTTTGCACTTTAAAAATGCTTGAATTGTAAAGAGTAACTTTCTAGTCCTTATGACTTCACAAAAAAATTGTTTTATTTCTTTGAAAAGGTAACCTGGCTTTTGATTAAAAAGAAAATTCATAGAATTAAATTGTTGGTTTTTAAATTACATTAAAATTATTAAATTTAAAAATTACTATTTCCCCATGTAATACTACTGAGCTAATGTGTTTTCACATTATGAAGTAACCTTGGCTAGCAACTTGCCCACTGTGTGATTTCTCTTTTATTCTGGGTGGTTATTTTAAAGTATTCATCCCATTAAAAAACAAAATGGAAGATAATAAATCTACATGCACAATAAAGGAGTTTTAGAGGTGTATATTATTTGGTCATTGGAGATGGTAAATATGCAGTCAGCCACAACTGCTTCTTTGAGGAACTGTGCCAAAAGGACAAGTTAAGTCAACATTAACTAGGAACTAAAAACTGGATCTTCTGTACACTAGTTGAAATGACTAGGGGGAATTTTTTAGTGAAACAATTAATTGCAACAGATTAAAGACAAAGTGCCATTTTTTCCCCAAAGTAACATGCCAGCTTCAACCCAAGTTTTTGCTTTTAGAAGTGTTGAATCTAGACTAGATACCATGGTACATTAGTTAACATGAGAAAGAAACCTTAATTTCCTACACCTAAAACAAACAGGAACATGGAAATCAAAACACAAGGCACAGAGACTTCAACTTATGTCTCCATCGTGTCAATGCAGGCTTTGATAGCTTACCAGTTTTAGTGCTGATAAGTACTGTATTTCTTTCAAACAATCAGACAAATCATTATAACATTGGGCAGTTACTTTTCCAGGCTTTATTTTCCTATGAGATACAGTGAACGTCTCCAATATTTTCTTGGGATGGAGTAGCCCCAGACACCAGTCATTGTTACAATAGCAAAGGAAATGCAATCATGTAGGTTTGGCTCAATAAAATATTTTTTTACATTAGCAAACAATGAAAAAATTAAAAATGCTGCCCCCCAACCCCAAAATATTCAAATTGCATTAATTCATTCAGATCCCGAGTCATTTACCATTTTCTGTACCACTTTGGTAGAACATGGATGATTTTGTCAAAGCTTTTACCAACTAGCTGACAGAGAATATCTTCCTCACTCAGACAGTCACTGCGGATTCCACAAAAATGAAAAATATTTCATCCTTAAAACCACAATATTTGCTAGGCATTATCGAACATCTCTGCAGCCACTCTGAAAAGGAAGTAATGAGTAGAGCTAAAATAAATCAATTTGAATGTTTTAAAGAATTAAAAGTAATTAACAGTAATAAATCAAATAACTGTGTCGTGCTAACCATCAGGAGCAGTATCCTTAGTTTCAAACATATGGAGTCAGGTAAAAGCAGCTTTGGTGATTCAAATACGTGATTGTGAAGGGTTCTGTTAAGGATTTCTAACCAGCAAAATGCTGACCAAGACATCTAACTCCCTTTCTCAAACTATGTTTTAATTTTTTTTCTATATTGTGTTCTGTACATTAATTTGCAACATTTTAAGTGGTGATGCAATTATGAGGGCTGTTCTCTACTGAGTTATAAGGCTACCATATATTTTTTGAATCTAGTACAAAAACCTCTCCTTTTGTGATAGTGTGATGGTGTGAACTATGAAGTGCTGGAGCTATGCAGACATGTGTTTTTGTAATTAGAGAGATCAAACCACGTTTCATACCTGTGTAGCTCCATTCCTAGTGGATCTATCCCTGTTTTACCACTATAATGAGATTTAAAACCAGGCCTTATCTTCCAAGTGCACATAAGGATCAGTTCATCCCACATTCAGCAACAGCAGGTGACAGGAGGATCGAAGCCAGATTAACAGACGGACTTCACAGAACAAGGATTTAACTTGACTGTGTTAAATACACCTGTAGCATAAGTCACACCAACAGCAGTTAATTCCCACTGCAGTCTGTGACAGCACTGAAAATGCTCCTCATATTGCTCTAGTTATAGAATTTTTCATATTTCTCATTGGGACACTAATTTTCCCAGTTTTATGACAGGACTACAGGAATGCAGGATACGGTTTGACGCTCAGTCTTATAAGTCAAAGTCAATTGTTTTGGCTGTACGTTATTCAGCTTTTAAGAAGAAGTAATAAAAATTGACTTTACAACAAGCTAAAACATTTATTTGTTTATAGATGTTGGAAATTACTGCACTACGTAAGTGAAAAGGGGGTGACAGCACAAGACACTCCCAACAGCTTTATTGTTTTAGCTGAGAAATGGCATCCACATGCCCTCCTTCCAAGGGTTCGTGTCAGAGGGAGCAGAATCATTAGGTCCTGCCCTGGCTCAATCAGTCTGTCTTCATAAATGCTGCCCCAAATCTGTGCAGGGGAAGCAATATGTATTAATTTCCAGAAGAGAGGGGATTTAAAGTATTCTGCATTTAAAATTGCTTCAAGTTGCACCTATCACAGTTCCTACATCACAGCTGGCAAAAAAGCAAGAAAAACATACAGAAGATTCTGGATGTGGCCTTATACTACATCAAGAGGAACACGGTGTGTGTTTTTTTTTCTCTGCAAGCCACAGTTGCTCTATTGTGGATCAGGAGTGATGGATTAGAATGGCTCCAAGAGCTGTCAGCTAATATCTATACTGCAGCAAGATCAGACAGCAGCAACCTGTCTGGAATGCTGTGACAATTTCTGGCTGCAACCATGAGAACCACAGGTCATGCTACCACAGGAGATTTTAAAGTAGAAACCTGAAGCTTGAAGAGGGAAAAAAAAAAAAAAAAAAAAAAGCACTGAGACTGCATAATCTTCTACAGAATAGGAAGCAAGCATTTGGAAGATAAAGTACTGACAGTATCTTGGAGATTTTTCACATTGCTCCAGCTTCTTGTGCAGTCTGATGCCACCATGTTTTCTCATTGCACTGGGGTAGCTGCATTCAGGTGAACTGAGAACAAGGCCAGTGTCAGAGTTATCAGTGGGGCTGACTGAGCTGGCCACTCAGTTACAACCTTGGACCTGTACTTGAGTGCCATGGTTAAAAAAAAAAAAAAAAAATCTAGACAACCCAGATTCTTGCAGCTCTTCTAACTTCACTGTGCATTGAAGACACCCATTATCCCATGAAAACAGGACACCCGATACGTACAAAATCAGACATAATACAAAGCGTAATGAAGTTGCTGAAAATGTAGAAAACACTGTACGCACCATAGTAAATGCTCTGAGAAAGATGTTTAGGTATTACAGCCTCAGCAACAAAAGATGTATTTCTTAGATATTACAGTCATGTATGAAGGTCATGACTTTGCAAACAAGAGGACCATTCAAAGCAATGATTATCTAACTTTCTAGGTCACTTACCTGAATGTTGCCATCCTTTCTTAAACTGTGTACTGATAAAAAGGAAGGAAACCACAGTCACTGGTCATGCTGCTCACTCGGCACGTGTTAAGAAAAGGACGACAAGAGTTGAGCCTGTGGGTGATGTTTGTAGGGGAGACTTGAGAATGGCTGGGGGCATGGAAGGAACAAACCTGCTGACTACTATCTGCATGCCAGAAAGTCAGCCAGAGGGAGGGCAAACTAGCGTGGTGTCTCTGCCTGAGACATGGCCATGCTGCCCAAATACCAGGGCACAGCTGCCCACCCTGGTGGCATCCCAGTGCAGGTACTCCAGCTGCACCCAAAGAGCAACTGAACTCTCACAGTACATGGCGAGGTGCCCTGACCACCAAAGGGAGGAGGATGCCACCAGATGCTCTCAGACCCTAGCCCCAAGTGACTCACAAACTGGGAGGCTTAAACAGACAGCTCCCGTCCCTGCTCCAAGATGTTCCTCTTGTCCTGTGGGAGCTTCCTTGGAGCAGCCCCTGCTGCAGATGGCAGCCTAGGGGTGCGGAGGGCCACTTCCAGCACCTGCTCCTGGAACTAGCAAACTGAGGAGTACATGTCATTGAAAGGTAAGAGTTTTACACTGTGCAATTCTGGGGAAACATGGCAAGTTAAAACATTCATGCTTTCTCCCCCCATGAAGGGAGAGTTACTCATGCCCTCAGGAGCCATAAAAGTGAAGAGAACAAAAGTGCTCGAGCACACGAGCAGCAAGATGGGACTAGTGGTGCTGTTTGGCACAGGCAAACGTGGGCTTATCAAGAGCTGTAGCTGGTTGGAATAAAAAACTGAACTAAAGCACACCTCCAAGCCAGAAGGTATAAAATGCACAATCCTGCTGTGCTAAATACCTCACTGTATGCCAGCAGGCTTACTTCAAAACACCCTAGGCATTTGAAGTAGTGGCCAACAAAAGACCTGTTAACTTGCTCACATTAGACCTCCCTGTAGGTCTTGGCTCAATCCCACCGCATGCAGATTTATACAAATTGCCTTTACACCATCATCTTGGAAAAGTGGGGAATAATAAACTGCTATAAGGAGGAAAATTTTGTAGAGGCAGGTTAGTCAACAGAATGCACTTAACCATCCCAGGCACTGGTGGTGACTTTGGAGAGGCATCCTCCCCTGCACTGCTTGCAGCAGCTGGAACCAGAGTGCTGCCCCTAGGTCATGTGTCAGAGGCAGTGAAACAGAATATAGAAAACAGTAACTGGAATTAGTGACTGACCCAAAACACCGAGAATCCCCCAGTACTTTCCCCAAACTCCTGCCAAGGATCGTCTCTTCTGTTGCACTGCAGCAGCACCCACACTGCAAACAGTCCCAACTTCAACCTTCTTGCCTTTCTTTCCACCAGGCAAGAAACAGCATGCAGAATTACGTAGCCATGCTCTCCCCATGAGACAAAAGTAACAGAAGAAATTTTGCCCAAATAATTTTCAGATGCAGCGTTCAACACAGCACCTAGTTCAGCTATGGATTTTAAAACTAAGGTTTTTTTAAAACTAAGTTACAAAACTAATACACTGAGAATCTATTAAGAATCATTAAACACTAACCTACTGCCGCCGACTTCAAGCCCTTAGCCGCCATGTGCTGGTTGTAGAGAAGGTATGCTGGTGGAAACAGCAATGGTCGCTGTTTCCTTAGCCCCCTCCCTAGACCTCTGCTGCTGACCACAGTCAGGCATGGGATGCCAGGCTTCCAGTTTAACCCAGTACAACATGTCTTATGCTGTGTTCCTAAGGCGCGGCTGCTGGAAGAGGTCTGCTTTGCTTAGGTGGCTCAAGTCTGCCTTTGCACTGCCTCCTTGCTCTGTTTAACTAGACTAAATCAGGCAGAGAATACCAAACATAACGACAAGGTAAAAGAATCTTGTGGGCTCTTTATGCTGCCAATACAAATCCTGTTTTGAGTCCTTATAGTAGATTGTCCCCCATATACAACTTTTTGTGCATGGTTCCTGTTTTGAGAGAGGTTTTCCACATCCTGCATATCTTTTATGTTCCTTTAAATATTACCTTGTACTTGTCTCATCTCTACTCCAAAAAGATACCACAGCAACACAACGGGCATTTTCAGATACTTAAAAAATAAAGTTCAACACTGGTGTAGGCACATCTACTTAAGTCAAAGATGTCTTAGAGATGAACAAACAGAACTGGTAAATGTTAGACAAGTTGAAACAAATGAGGAATTTGATATTAAATACACCAGAAGAAGATGACATTTTTCAACAGTTACATAGCGGTTTACAAAGTCTGAGAGATTAGCATTATATTTAGATGGCAAAATTGGACCAAAAGAATTAAGCTTCCTGCTGCGAGACACATGTGCAGGTGTGAAGCAGGTGCCGAGGAAGAAAAAGAATGTGGATTTTCCAGCTCAAAGTGTTCAACTTTATCTTCCTTTTTGTTCCCTCACCCAGGCTATGTATATGATTTCCTACTCGTTTGCTCCTTCCCAGTAACTTTATATGTTAGCTGACTTTAATGAATTTAAAACAACAAGCAATTTTAAGGATATTCAGCTCCCCTGTCTCTCAGATATTTTACAAATTAGCAATTTTATAACTACTTCATTAGTGAAAAATACATTGAAAAATTCTTCAAGGAGACAGAGGCCTCATTTTATAGCCAGCGGTCATCATCTTCCCCAGGATGTTTTTAAGATGAACCCAACCTCTTTTCTTCCATTTCTTCCTAAAACTGTTTCAGCTATAAACAGCTACAGTTTTTAGGTTTTTACTCTTTCCTGAAAAAAAAAAAAAAAATTGATACTAGTAGGGGAAGAACATAGACCTTTCCCCTGAAATGGTGATTTACTGTCTAAGAATATGAAATGTAAAAGGAAGAATGTTCTGACCTTTCCCTAACTTAGAGTTCTGCTGTTTGAAGCCTACCTTACACCTTATTGACAAGGCTGGTACCATTGAAGATTGCCTGAAATGTCCCTTCATATAATCCTACTTTCACTTGCCTGTAAGTCAGTTAAACTTCTATCATTTGGTCTTATTTTTAAATTCTTAATTTTTTTTTTAATATGTCAGGTGTCTGCCTCAGGCTGAAATTTTTTGGAAGCATTTCAGCCAGTATCTCAGCTATCTCTGCAAATGAGACAAGGATGTGTGTGGGGAAGTTTAACTTGCACTAAGTATTCTGATGACAACTCCTTTGAATAAGCTTTCTGTGCTTTAAAGTAGGGAATAGAAATTTGACAAGAGAGGGAGGGCATCATATGAAAATGATACAATGATTCATTCCTCCATATGAAGATATGAGCCATGGGGCCAAGTTATAAATCTTCCATAAAACTGCAGCCTGCATATCTGTTAGTGATTAACAGCTAAAATTCTACATTCAATGAACACATTCATGCTTTTCATGGGTTTTTAGTGTTATCCAGATTGCCTATATAATGCCCTCAAAGAACAGCTAAGAACACATCTGTCTCCTAAAAGTTTTTGTATGTGAGCCAGCTGGGCATGTGCAACCTCCAGGCTAAATATGCATTACAGGGCTTCAGGAAGAACACTAGCTATTCTGAGCAGAGGTGAGACTGGGCAATAGCAGGACTGGGTTAGGAGGCAGTAAGGGGGTGAATCTAAGAGCTGTACACGCCTGTGGATATGGGAAACAGAACCCATATGAAAGAAGAAAAGGGAAATCGCACCGGGAAGCCACTCTCCTTATAAAAGACTTACAAATTCTTCTATCTAAAGAAGTTGGGTTTTATGGGCATAGCATCATTTTATGTGAAATTGCAGAGCATGCGACAGGGAGGAGGACAAATCTTGGGGGAAGAAGGCAGAGTTGGGCAGGCTAGACAAGAAAGTGCAGGGGCCAGGAGCAAGACCAAAATAAGACAAGGAAGCGAGGGTGGCAGGAGAGGGGATGAAAAAAAGAAAAGCAGGATGACTGTTCAGGTGTCATGGATCTATATGTCCAAGGGTATGTGCTGTCTGCAGTTTAGCTGCTTCCCAGATCTTGTATCATTGCCTAAGCTGGCTGACCACTGTCCCAGTCTACAGCAGAGTAAGCCTTGCATTCTTCTGAACTCAGAGCCTAGGTCCAGGCATTGCAACATCCCCACTGTGTTTTCTGGCCCCTCCAGAAGACTTTCTGTGCCTCTCAGTGAGGACTCTTCTTATAACAGAGTCAAGGCTTCATCAGTAAAGGATACAGACAAGTCATATTCTCCAGCACACGACAGGTTTTATTTGGAAATTGCAAGAGGAAGGATGAGTTTTTAGCTTCTGGGAGTCTGGACTTAGGATTCTCAGGGTCAGTTGGGATCTGTGGCACCTAAGGGTTTTCTCATTTTTTCAACTCCTGTTCCTAAGAAAAACCTTTCTCATCTCATTCCCTTGCTTCCTAAGATGAGATAGGAGGAGTAGGTGTCTTGGGTCTGTGTTGCCAGTCCAGCATGACTCCATATGATCTGCTCCCAGGTAGCAGTGAAGTCTTACTGGCTGCTATCGTCTCTTTTGGCCTAGGCCATATCACTAGCACTTTTCTCTGAGAGCAGACTGCACAGTAAGGAAGAGATAACTGCAATAAATATAAAGTGACATGCCAACATGTTCTTCCATACATTATACTAGGAACTGGGAGGAAAAACTCGTGGAAGAGGAACTGCAATAAAAAGGCAGGTCCATGTAAGAGAGAAATATGGAAGAGGCTGGAGAAGATGGCCTAAAAAAGTTTGTGAGATAAAAGGATAACTTGTATGATTTCCTGGAACTTATTTCTGGGGGATCTTCAGTGCTTGAGAGCTTGTCTGTCACAGCCATCTCCGTCACCCATTGGCAAATGTCTCAGTCCTTACACCTTTTATGCTAGTGCACAAAAATGCTGACATCTAACTTTTAATGTGGTAGCTCAGAGATGGAGAAAGCTGATTGTAAGTTTGGATAATTAATATTTGTTGTTAACATCGCACAGAGTGCAGAGCATCTGCCTTCATGCATAATTTGCTAGGTGAGTTTGATTAGATTTTTTTTTTTTTTTTTAGAACAATGCTAAAATAATACTAAATTGTGAAGTGACCTACTGTAAAGTTAAGGATTCCACTGTTAGACCTGCTCTTCACTAGTCTCCCCTCCTGCCCACCAATGCGTAATGAAAAAGACTGTAAGGCACTGTAATTACATAACTAAATGCTCTTTTACTTCCCAACAAACTTTTTCTCTATCCACTCTCTAGACTGAATGGTTCTCACTGTGAACATAAGAATTAAATACTACTCCCCATCAGCATGGAGTATGGTCCCTGACCCATAACATCAGCAAGTTCTAATTCCCTGATGTAAAGACCTTTGAGTACACGCACGCCTGTGCTGGTGAACTGCAGATCAACTCACCTCAACATGTGCTAAACCTCAGCTTTTCTGTGGTCCATTGTCATCAGTGTAGGTGAGCTTATGAAGACAAAATGGTCTGCAGTAAGACATCTGTTACTGACAGCGAGTTGTACATAGAAACGCAACATCTAACTGGAGAGGTGGGAAAGGTACAACAGCATGAACTCGGTGTCCCATGCTAGAGAGTCTCGACACCAGCAGAAGGCAACGAGAGACCCAGTGACCTCTGCCTGGTTCAGGACAGGAACTCAACTCTCTCTCCTTCCCTGCCCTAGTACCTTCTTGCTCAGTTTTATCATAGGTTTATTTTCCTCAACCCAAGCATTACACAGCTAAAATATAGCGTATACTTAGACACTACTCTCAGAGCAGGTAGATTCAAACACCATTTCCCACCATTCATATTTGCATCAGGCTATAAACCTCTCATGCCCATTACCACAATAAGAGGAAAACAACTATGCAGAAGACTGACTCATAGACACTTGCCTGTTCAGCACGCACAGAACAAACCCAATGTGCTATTTTGCATTATAAAGCTTATGGACAAGTTAATGCTTCCACACAATAATGAGCCATTATGGCTCATTAGAAGCCCAGCTTGCAAAGTCCAAAGTGTACAAACAGACGCATATAGGACAAAACTGAACTAAGCAAGCACTGTACCCTGCCCTCTGCCTGCACCAACGATTTACAAGTATCTGGTAAATGATTTATAAAACTAAAGAAAACAAAGTATAAAACCATATGACTGCCTCTGCTTTACAAAGGAAACACTTTCTGGATAATTTGCCATGTCTCTGAAAATGTTTCAAATTTTGGTGACTGCTCTGCTGTTTACAGGTAAGTGCCTGGCACTCTGTCTCACCTCATTCCCTTCTGGCTTATTAAATAGTCAGCTGGCAAAACCCCCCATCTTACCACCGGAACAGCTCTGATAGAATAGAATTAACTGGAAATCACTGCAGCAGGGACATATGGGAGAGTGGGTGAGCACAAGACTGCATAGCAAATTCTGTGAAATATAGTCTTGATTCTGTTCCTCATGACTACTTTTGAACCTCATACTGCTCAGCCCCTCAGGTATGAGGGGTGAGGATGCATTCCTGACTGAAAGGGATTCTTACAGGATGATTTCCTGAACTGTTAAAATTGTGGAAAGACTTAATGCTCTTTTTCTGGAATCTTCCCTTAACATTATTCTGATCTCAACATTTATTATTTGTAAGAAACAATTTCGCATGCATTTATAAGGACCCAAAATGATCTATTTCACAAGTGATTTCTGGGACATCTGATTTGAATTGCTTAAGGAGACTGATTTTTTTTAAAGGCCTCAGGCTGTCTGATTACTGAACCTTCACAGCACCCTGCAACCAGGGCAGCTAAAATCAAGACTCACCCTGTAAAACTTGGACCAGACTGAAAATGGATGGGGCAGGGCTGCAGCATCAGCAAGGCTGGAAGAATGCTCTTCCCAAAGCAGCACAGGCTGGTACAGTCAATGAACAGTGATGCATGTGCTGTGAGAATAATTTATTCCTCATTAAATTAGAACAAACCAGGCAGGCAGTAAGTGACTGTTGACTTCTCAGGTGATTGCCCATGTCATGGAAAGATGCTCCATCCACTTGTGCATTAAAAGCATTTCTTAGATCTGAGTGCTCCAACACACATGCAGTAAATGCACGATGTGAAGAGCTAAGGCAAAATGAAGTAGGCAGAATTAGCCAATGCTTAATCATGGATTAATAAGAACGGTGTTTTGTGAATTGGGACCAGAGTCTTACAGCCCAAATTCTCTTCCTTGTCCTATGACCCTAATTTTTGGCTGCAGTGAGGCTCTGCAGGGACGGAAGGAGATGGAAAGGGCCTTTCTCTTTTCTGCAAGTTAAAGCTCATCTAGAAAACTTCCTTTCCCCTTATTTGCACTTCCTGATCTGCTGTGCACCTGAGCTTGGACTATTCCTGGGTACTTGTCTGTCTTCCTGAACCTCACCTCCTTTCCACTGAAGACCATTATGACACAAGCAGTGTCACCTGAAGCCAAGCTAGGAGCACAGCAGCCTGCTGCCCCTTCTTTTGGAAGACTTATCTTTCCTTTCATCTCCCTTATATCTGTCTTTCCTAACAGCATTGTTTGCCCTCTTTCCCAGGTTCCTTTCTTCAAAAGGCAGGAAGAACTATTTATTACTGATTTTTAATGAGATCTTAAAAGTTTCATTGATCACAAACAGTTCAGTTTTTCATTAATTGTGAATGCTTTCAGCAATGATCAAGGTGGTAGTGAATTAAAACAGAGGCTGTAAGACTCACTAATGAGTACCCGACTCTTCATCACACCCTCAACTCAGCTGCTATAAATCACTCCCCATAATAAACCATCTTCACACCTCTGGGAACAGTCTTTCTGGGCTGTTTGCTGGGCCTTTTCTTTAGCTCCTGCAGAGTGCAGCAGCAAGGGATGGGATACAAGAGTGTGGAGTCCTGACACTGGGATCATTACTGAAGTCTCATAGATGTCTGATGGGGGTGTCTTACCCATTCACTCAAGGTTAAACTGATGGCCACATATGGATTTAGGAAGAAAATTTCACCAGGACCCACTGAGGACCACCAATGGACCAATGCTTTTTTTAATCTGCAGGGCAAGTAGTTCCTTCCATAGGATTATATAGGATTTTTGCCAAATTGCCTTGCTCTTTACCCATACCTGACAACTTTCCTGACCCCTGGCATCACACCAGCAATATGTTCAATACCTAATTCTGCATTAAGTGTCTGTAACTTGTCTGCCTTTGCTGATGAGGGAGAATCTGATGCTGTGGTTCTAATGATTGCTAATGACTGAGCTGTCATCTCTTGAGCCAGAGAGATTGTGTCCTGTGCTGTAAAATTAAGAATTGTCAAATAATAAAGACTGCTGTACTTCAAGCTTTAAAAATAAACAGATGAGAAAAAAAATTCAAAACTGGGTGATATGAACAGTGTTGAAGCACTTAACAATCAATGACTTTAAATTTTGCTGTTGACAGGTATTAGCAAATCTAACTGATTTAATTTTACTTTAAGGCCTGTTATCATCCAAACACTTTGGGATACGTAACCAATGTCCATACACACATTTCTTTTTCACCATTTGAAAAAGCAATATGCAGGTGTTTGACTTTAATGTAATTGTACTTTTCAACCGAGAAAAGGTGACGTGGCCCAGAGGTAGCCTGCAGAATCCAAAAGTCTATCCCTGCTGCAATCCACCCATGTACACAAAGTACTGACAGATAACCACATCTTGATATTCATAGAGTGCCATATAACCTAGAGAAATACTTTAGTGAGGACAAAACCAGCTGCTTCCACACTTTTCTTTCAGTGCTTGCACTGTTGTGCTGTGGTATTTGAATCCTCAGACCGAGTCCTGGGGTCTGGCTCTGTGAATCTTTTCTGGATTTAGAAAGTTAGATAACTGAGGCATGGTGGGGGTGGGGGCATGCGGGGGTGCATTGTGGCTAATTTCTAACTTTAAGAAACAAACCTGAGCTGCAGCATTTGATTTACTTTTTCAAAGTTCCCAACACGTCAGCACCAGCCACCTCAGCAAGGTTAAAGTGTCCGAGGTTGAAGTTTAGCTCTGTCCAAGTCTAGCCTCTGTCCAAGCTCTGTCCTAAAGTGCTGATATATAGTCAATCCTTACCCCTGTGAGCTGACATTTTGACCAGACAATCACCAAAGCCAATAATAAGAAGAGTTATTAGAACGGAGCCAGAGCAATTACCAACTTTTGACATTTAAATTTCATTGATATAAATAACTTCAGCAGTAGGTTTTCAGGTTGTAAGAAATTTGCAATAGCCTTCAGAAACTAGGGAGAGAAACAAATAGCTCCAGTTTATATGACAATATGCACAGAGAGTGACTGAAGTATTGCTATGTAATTATCAATTTTTTTGTAAATATCACAACAAATCAGACATAAAACACTTTTTCCTGTGGTAGATGCACACCAGGGATAAATTTTGGTCCTAAGCCTTGAGATTGCTCCTCACTACGTATACTGCTGGATCTAAATAAAAAATGCTCCCTGTGGAGCAGGGGCGAAGCATATACTATACTAAAGCAAGTTTAAAGGTTTGTTTTCTTATCATTTCACTCTGCCATTAGACGTGCAAATGGTGGCTTGCCTGCTCTCCCCAAAGCCTGCTAAGCATACAATGGATCCTACTGCTTAGCTTTTAAAAAATAAAAAGCATATCAATTAAATGGGTGCCTAAGTTGGCAAAGGTGTCAAAATTTATTCCCATACTCAACGTTTTGACTGTGTAATGAAGTGGATCATTGCACATTCAGCCAATAGAAAAAGATGTCTTCCTGGGAAGATTTTGCAGCTAGAAGCCTTGCTTTCTAGAAACCTATCCTTGCACAATAGAGTTAAGCTTCCATTTGAGTCTAGTATAAAGAGATTTTAATGGACAATAATTTAAGATCTATGCAGGTTGATTTTATATTTTAAGTGCAGTTTGCTTGCAATACTGTAATACATTTTTATTATTACCTTGACATTCCAAGCTATTTGATATGCCTTTTTCATATATTTTTTTTTTTTATAGTCAATGCTGGATTAAGCACACATTTGCTATTTTGACAAAGATGACAAGGTGCTACCACCATCTCCCCTCTCTCAAGTTTAGTCTTATACCAGTTCACACTAATCCAAAATGAGATGCTCAGAAGGCACCATAGCAGTAATGATTACTAATAGTTTTCCTTCTGGACAATGTGTTTGTGTGTGCAGGATAGAGAAAACTACCTGCTGAAGGCAATAATTACCTGAGCTAAACATCTGCTTGCTAAAACTAGCCAATTTTTTCTATAATTTGCTTTTCATATGAGAACACTCAGTGAATCTTCAAGAGATGATGAAAAGAAACACTCTAACTACTAATAGCTGATACAGCCCCTGCAATAGTTCACTCCCCAAACACATTCCTCCTATTTCCCCTTTGGGCAATTAATCCCTAAATGGGCTTTTCAAATAACATATTTATCTAAGAGAAAAGAGGGAAAACAGTAGTGAAGAAAAATATTAACATACAATATACCAGACTGTTTTTCACAGTGAGTTTAATTTTGTTTCACTACAATTTGAAATTCTTCATCTTTTTTCAGCTCAACTTTAGGCGCTGTCAGCCATTTCATTAACATTACCCACCTGCTCCTAACTCTCTCTAGTCTCACACCCAGGTGCTCCGAAACTCCATTCTCCTGTTTTCTGTGCTAGTCTTCTGCAAGATGGAGAGCTGCAGTACTTCAGGAATAGCCTGTGTTTATAAGTCACCTACCCAAGCAACAAACTCTTCTACAGTCTTTTACTAAGCTGCTTAAAAGGTGGGGAAAAATTACACCCAGTCTGAGAAACTTAAATTGATGCAAGATGTAGGTTACTTGCTAAAGACTATACACTGTACTCAGAGGGAGACACCTGGTCTGATGCCCCTAGGTCTACATTAGAGCTTTAAGACCTCGCTTTCTCTGAGCTCTGCCAGAGCACAAGCAAACATGCAACCCTGCTTGTCTGTGTAGTCCCAGTGAAGGACCACCAGGACCGTTTCTGGTTTCACTAGAAATGGTCTCACTAGAGTTCTTCTGGAGGTGAATGAAGTTTGGCCCAGAGATGTATAATGATCCTCACGGTAAGATGAAGAGAGAATGAACTAAACCCAAAGGATTAGCTTGAATATAAAGGCACTTACCTGATTTTTTTTCTGGTACTTATGCATCTTTGGAGTGCCCAGCAGCTAGGGACAAGCCCTGCAGAGATGGCTCCCAGGTGCTAAAGGTGAGACGTGGAAGGATTTGAGATAGCAGCTAGAACAGAACAAGAACTAGGTGTCACCAGTGACAAGAGAAGCCAAGAGCAGAGCTGCCGCCCCTTGGAGCAGGCAAGTGCACTTTAATCAAAGTGAATATTCACTATGGTTAGGGGTGGCATTTGTCATTGGATACAGGTGCAGCCAGAGCAAACTGTGTATTAAAAATTTAAAGTTCATACCCTTAAGTTGCAGCACTCCGCACCACAGTAGCCAAGACAACACCTCACCATCCCACCAGCAGATCGACAAGCTCATTTTCTGAAGATGCTGGCTGTGAGGAAAAGAAACACAAAAAGAAGAGCTGCTTAATGATCTTTTTTTTCTGTCTTACTGTGAAGCTGGAAGGCCAGAGCACATATTGGTGATAAAATTTAATGTTTAATGGCCCTTACTAATAATATATACATTTAAACAAAAGTGAAGCCTGTTACAGAGTCAATTTCTGATCCCAGTTCAGTTATCTCAGTCCAGAAATATAATCATGACCATAAAAAAATATTGAATATACCCCCCCCCCAATTCACTAAAGAGAAGTTAACAGCTCATAGATTTTCTACTGTATAATAGTAAATTGCCGGAGAAATAATGAAATTTGGCATGAGCTTAGTTTTATCTTGTGCAGCTCTGGAACAGAAGTGTAGCAGCTTAATAGACAAATGCAAAAAATATATATTTTTTTCTTCCCCAGATCAAAATTTTACTTGTTTTCTGAAGTACAGAAATAGCTGTTCTTCAGTTCCCTAAGGAAAAAAGCAGTTAACACAACAAGAGTCTTCACACCAAATGTCTGAACTTAGTTTTTCCATAGAGGAGTTAACATTTTAAAGATGGTATTCCTTGAAAAATCCCTACCCCAAAATTTCTGTTTCATGTCTTTGTTAAGAATGAAGATGACAACAACCTTCACTCTTTTTTTGTTTGTTACCGTATAATCAAGCATTTTCTCACCTTCTTTTCAAGCATTTTTTGCCTTTGAAAAAAAACAAAGTGGAAAGGAGCAGCGAATACTCTAGCTCACGTATGTGCTACCTGTACGCATTCAGCATATGCTTTCTTCTGTTAGAAAAACTAAAGAGTGACCATATTGCAGATGATCAGCAAAGTTAGCAATAATAGCAAGTGAACTGGATTCAGCTGAGCATTGTGCCTGAAAGCAAACATTTGACATTCTCAGTTAGCTTTTCACCCTAGAAATTCAGGAATAAGGGCATTGGAGAGCTGTCAGCAAGGCAATAGCTTGCCCTGCTGAGCTCCCACTGTAAGAAACAATAAACAAGGGTTCAAGTTCTTGGCCCATCTGTACCAAGTATGTGCAGGTCACTCTTAGGTGTCCATTTAAACCCACTTCACTAAATTGGAGCACAGATGTTTACAGATGCTGGCCTCAGCTTGGCTGACATATGAGAGTTTCAACTTAACGAGCGGTTCATTTAAAATTGTACTGTTTGGACTGACGTGCTATTTCAGACCAGTTTAGCCTCAAATGTATTTAAGTCTCAAACACGGGAGATTAAAAAGAAAAGACTTTTTTCCTGTACCAGGGCCTTTCATATGAAGTTAATGAGGAATTCAGCCCTTTTTCTTGGACAGAATGGTTATTTCAAGAAGATCTGCAAGAAGTACTTCTGCATCTGGGGTGACCTCAAAAGCTGTCTAAAGCAATGCGATAACAAGAATAGAAGTATCTTTATCTTTTGCTCATAGAGTAATTTCCACGCATGCAATTTCCATTCTGCTACTAATGAGAATAAATACTACATCTAAACCAGGAGTTTTAGAAAGCATAGTTAAATTCATAGGTACGTTTAAGTTTTTTTTTTAAAAACTTTAAGGCTTCTCGGCACACCTGAGACTAGTGCAATTCCAGTCTAAGTTTTTTTCAGTCACAAAATCTTGTATTGAAAATAAATTAGTGCCTTAATTTGATTGTAACTTTATTTACTTTGGATTCAACAGCAAAATAATGATTTATAGCAGCTGTTTTATTAACTTCAGGCTTAAAAAAAAAAAAAGTCTTTCTGAAGATATAAGGTAGGACCATCTTTGATTTCTGTTAAATAAACTACAGGTCTAAAGACACGATCCTTGGGTATAAATACATTTTTTGAAGTACACATTCTAAAATATTTTTCTGATATTACAAATATTTCTCAGCTTCCATTTCAGGTGTCCTTGGAGCACCTTTTCTGACAGAAGAATCAGCAAATCAATTTATACGACTTAAACGACAGATACCATTTTCTCAGAACTACTGGGACCCAAGCAGCAGCCAGGGTACATGGGGATACATTGGGGCAGAACAGGTATTTTCTTCCATCATCTTGCAGCATCTATTGAAAAAAAGAAAGTACAGGTCTGGGATTAACACGTAATAGCAACCCTTTGGGGCAAGGGAAGAAATCTTTCCAATTTATCAACACAGGCAAGGTCACTCAGTTGTCACACACTGCAGTTATTCAGTATTAAAGCTCAGAATATTCTTTTCTGTTTTGATCTACTTCAGGTTAGTGAATCATGGACAGCTTTGAGAGACACAGCACAATACTACATGGACTTGGGTTCTTTTGCCTTTGATCCTTCGATTGCTTGGTACGATGGGGTTTCTGAACAGAGCATTTCATAGACTCAGAATGCACACGTGTGCCTAAGTAAGTAAAATTGACCAATATAAGAGCGCGGACAATGGGTCCTATTGGCATAACTTGACATATTAACAAACTTGATTATAAGAGATGTCTTGAATAATTAAAGAAGATTTGTTTTTACTGTCCAAGTTTTATAGTTATGTAAATGTGGTCATTTTATTGTGGCAAGTTCTTTTTTAAGTATGCTTTGGAAGAACTCATTAGAAGCTTAAAGAATATATATCTTTTTAAAAGTCCACAGAAGCTAAACTGCAGCAATATATCCTACATAGTGGATTTAAAAAGCAGACAAAGAATTCCTGAGGAGAAAAATAAAAGATAAAAACCACCATTATTTCAGTAACAAAACCATATTCAGTGTAGAATAAAATCTCAGTAGAACAAAACAGAGAATGAGACATAGCAGTTGGTAAAACCAGTATTTATAGATCAGCACACAGGTACGTGAAATGAAGTGTCTCAAATTGTCATAGAGAAATCATTTAGGACTGTGCTAAAACGTACACATTTTTGGGATATAATTTTGTCAAACTTAGGGAACAATTGCTCAATGATTCAGTTTGACAAGCACAATGCAGAATACACACATTATTCCTGAAAACACTTTTCATATGAAGGTACTGCAGTCCTTTGAAACGGACAGGAGTGGGTAGAACTAAACTCACACAACTTCAAGTTTCAGTGCTTAAAATAGTTACTAGGACATAGCAATCTGATCAGTATGACTGTAACCACCAATAGGAAAACAGGTAGACTTCTCATAACATACTTTGAATTGAGCATGCTTTGAATTTTATTGACTTAAAGGTAGCCTTCTTTTTGAAAGTGAACACAAAGTTTCGTTTTGAAATGTGGCTTCTGAAAAACACTATTTAAAAATAAGATAAAAATTTTATTTGGAGAGTCTCAGACTGAGCTTTCTAGGACTGTTCCACCTGAAAGGTGATGCCAGTTTCTCTCACTCTGAGCAGAAGCAAAGTAGAAAAGAATAGTTAAAAGTCATGATTTCTCTGCCCTCCTGCCAAGCCTTCAGTTGGTACCCTTGGGCTACTGGAAGGAAGCACCGGGATATTCTCTCACAATTTCTAATACCGATATGGGCAGCAGCTTTCTTGGCTAGCAGCAGTCACTTCTGCCTTACAACAAATCTGAAGTTACCTAAAGACACTACTCAGTTTTCTGGAAAAAAACACCCTGTCTTTTACATCAGAAAAATTATTCAGGTAGAAAATGCCTAACTGGGTGTAATTATTAGTTGTCCAATACATGTGTCTGAAGGCTGTGATCCTGACAGCTGTCAGGCATACTGCAAGATGAGTTATGCCTCCAGAATGACAATCCTTATGATTGTCATATGACGGGATTCAAGCCAGTTTACAGAAACACATTTATAGGCACTCCCACTGAAGCATGTTTATGATTTCAGAGGGAGGCTGGTTAACTCCCAGACTGAAATAAACTTCCCAATGCTAATAGGACAGAAATTAACATCCAGAGTTTTTATGAAGGCATATGGTAGGAAAGACATCAAGCTAGAAGTTACAAAAACCATTATGGATACAGTAAAACAATGATTTTCAACCTTATTGTTCATGATTAGTGATAATTCCATGACGGCCAAAAAAAGCAAGCCTATACAGCATATACAGGAATTTGGTTCAGGAGCTGTACTTCCAGAAGAAAACATTTGCAAAAGCTTGCAATTCTGAAGACTGGAGCTGCTGACAGGATCTTGAAATTAATTTTGCAAAATTTTTCTAAAAGCAATTTATTCCATCTTTTCCAGCAACAACATTGGATCTTACATGGATATGCTACAGCAGTCTGGGATTCACCTCCAGCAACAGACAAGGATAAGCTATTAAATCCTACACATCTCATATCTGGCCATATTAGGATATGGCATGTTATGTATTTGCCATTATGTATTTGATAAGATTACTGTATGTCATCCCACTGTCTAAAACCAAAATGAAAACACTAATTCTCTCAATACCACATATTTTATACTCATAAGTAGAAGTGAGATATAAGTCATAGTAAATAGAATAAGAAGTTGAAGACAAGGCAACCATTAACTTTTAGCAAATTAGTTCAAAAAACCCTGTGTTTTCAGGTAAAACTTTTTTTTGACTAAACAATTGTTTTAAAATGTACATTGCTGTTTCTGTGACTGAAAACCACATTTTTATTTCTCAGTGTCTTACTTCAGCTCCATTTTTGAGAGGCAGTTAAGAAATGGAAATCAGTCACTTGGTGGGTAGGAGAAGTAGAGCACGTTTGCTCCAGGTTTGGCTAGTAAGACGACTATACTTCTGTACTTCAAGTGTGTTTCCATTTTTTCAAGTACTGGGGTCAAATTAGTAGGTATTATACTATACATCCATATCATGTGTATGCTTTACTTTCTACATTTAAACTTCTGTACTTGAATGCCAAAACCAACCAAAGCCACAGCTACCACTATGAACTGCTTTTTCTTGCTCCGTGGAAGTAGGAGCTGGTGGAAACACTTATTCGTGACTCCTTTTCCTAATAAAAGCGGTGATGACAAAATATTCTTTATACCAAGTTCCTGAGTCTGGAAGTTTCCCCATTCCTATCCATTAATCTACCTTATTTTAGGAAATCTTTGAAGAAAGGATTGGGCTCCCACATTTCTTTTATGTGTTATTAATATACTGCTAGCAAGAAAAAGCTTTCAGCCCTGGTCAAAATTTCTGCATGGACAGAAGACCTGTTGGGGAAACTGAAATGTATAGTAACCTTAAGGAGAGTGTAAGTAAAAGCAGGCAATTTTTGCTCACTTTTTATCCCCAAAGAGCAGATTCTGTGTGCTGATTGTTCAGGGCTCTTTGTGAATGTGGACTGCATACTGACTGGAATGAATTTAAAGATAACACTGGATCTTCAAAAAAAAAAAAAAAAATCATATTCTGCCA
>VYZV01019483.1:98186-147889 GCA_013401275.1 Pandion haliaetus
TTCTCAACCGTGCCATTTTCACATTAGCCTGCAAATTATTTGTGACCCACAGACTGTGACCAGAAAGAGCTGTACAAATGTTTTTTAAAATAAATATTTCAGCAAACCACTTATCATATTAGTTATTTCTGGTAAATGCTAAATTATCCTCATATTTATTATTTTGTTAATAATTGCACTACAGTTAGCAACTAATGGCATCTTCAGTTGCATAAATCCAATTTTCCAGCATTCTATTACTGGCTGTACAATTCCTAACTTCCCCCTCCGATAAAGCACTTCCCTTTATTCAGCAGACAAAAAGTAAATCTTAGAAGTTTACACATAAAAACTACAGTCTATTTTACTTTTAAAATTACAGGAAGTATTTCTTGGATTTTTTCCAACTGTCTGAATAGGATCTAAGATTCAGAGTTCAAATGAAAAAAACCAAACAGGTGTACCCAGGAGTTCAACCTCATACTCTTTCACTTTTGTATCAGCATCCCAAAAGATTGTTCATTCCTCACAGCACACAACTGCAGCTTCTCAGGGTCATAAACTTGATTGTATCATAAGGTACTTATATTTTCTTGCACGGAAGACACAAGTGGACATACTGACTCACAATTCTACACTTGTTGGTACACCCCCATGTACTTTAAGATACTCATGCCATATTTTGACATGAATACCAGGACCGAAACCTATCAGCTTCCAAATTCTGAAGCCTTCTCATCTTCATGCTGCGTAGCTCATTTCCTGTAGCTGTTCCTTTTTTTAACATCAGCCTAATAAATCTTTATCCAGGCCAGGGAAACAAGAGAGAAATGTAATTTAAGGAACAATACTGCCTTGACCAGCAAAGGAGAGGGAGTGCCGTGGATCTTAATGACCCTTTTCTGTGTCTGATTCTGAGTGCTGTGAAGTTATAATGCAAACATTGAACTGTCCTGAATTGAATGAAGTCAAGATAATTCAAGGACAAAAACTTGTTTGCAGCCAATATAGATATTTGAAATCTTCTCAGCAGTTCTTTAAAAAACTCATTACAAGCTGAAATGGGTATTATTTCTTGTGGTGCTCCTACAATCCCCGAATTTCTTCATTGTTTCATTATATGTGTTCTGAATACAGAGACAGGATCTCCCACAGAAAAACTACAGAACCATGTAAGATACAAGATATCCATAAAAAATTATTTGGTTAGTTTATTCACTAAAAAAATCACTCCTGCCTGAAAAATTTAAATCTGCGTATCAATCCCAACCAGGAACAGTACACAAAGGGCTTCAGTGAGTTCTGTAGCATTATGAGAAGACTGTTGCTACTTCTAATTCAAATCCAGTGTTACTGCTTGACTTTTTAATTTTTTTGAAGATGATAGGTAAGCTAGAATATATGGTATATGAACTCTTTCTTCTTTTTTTCATCCCTTATTTTAGCTACAAATATCCCACTAAGAAGTAAACTATCAAAGCTGCACTTTGAAATAAATCGCTGGGCTTCGTATTATGTATCTAAACCAAAAAAAACCCCAAACCCAAACCCAACCAACCCAAAAAAGTATCTAGTAAGTAATTGAAAGCATGGTTTTGGATTACAAAATGATCTTGTCTTGCATTCTATAAATAGCAGGATTGCTTTAAAACAAAAAAAGGTGGCTAATTTTTTGGCTACCATGCACGCATTCAGAACTTGCTATTACTGGTGTACTCAGGGAGGGATTTTATATGTTTCCTTTGGCCATATTGCTAAACGGAAGACTATAGTTCAATTGAGAAAAAAGGCTGCGACTTGGGAGTCCAGTGGAAGAGAATGGGGAACCTTCTGCCCTGCAGAAGACGGGCTTTTGCATATCAGCTTAAACTAAGCTCTTAACAGGGACATAATATTCTGTAGTAATTACTGTGAATTGCATGGCATTATTAATACAAGTGTTCTGCAAAGATAATGGCCAGTCCTGCTTATCTGTCATAGTAATTAAAAAGCTCTAATAAAATAATATTGAGATAAATTTCAATGCTTTGTATGATGGAGCTCCTCACAGAAAACTCATTTTTTTACAGCTTTTGCTTCAACTTGTTACTCCTTTTTGAAAGCTAATGCCATGTTAAATTTTAATAATATGGCTAGTGCACATTGCTATGCTGCATTAATTATACATTTACAACTCCACAGAACACACCCACAAAGGGGGCAAATACAGGAAATATGACCCACAACTAGAACCAAATTAAAACAGTGCCTATCACAACAGCAGCATTTTCATTAGATATAACTATTCCTGTCCAGCTTTTGCATGCATTAAATTATTGTCATGCTTCCTTAGCTCTCCTCCTTCCCTCGAGAGGTCCATGGATCTACCTGACACTCTTGTAGGACTTACCACTTCTACAGAATACTAAACAAAGATCTAAATAATTTCTTTCCCTTGGCATCCTAATTAGGACAGTATGAAGTTCTACGCTCTCAAGTCATGAAGTCTAAAGTCAGTGAAGAACCAGAATGAAGTTTGCTACATTCACATGAGCAGTTACTTATCCTTTTTTTTACATGGCTTTCTCATTTTGTGTCAGATTTAGCGCAAAATCCTGACATAACCAAATTTGTGCAAAGGTCTCAATAACTGGACAGTAAGATTTTTGCTGGTAACACATGACTGTGTTGATCCACGTACTCCTTTGCCTAGGAAACTCCTGTTGCTAGAAAGCCTGGAAGCTTTAGTTTTGCTTGGCTGGTTCACGAGCAGAGTTGTGGCAGGGAACAGAAAGAGGCATTAGCACACACAGGGAGGAGGAAGAAAGTATAATCTCGATGCCAGCAACAAACTGCTGATATGGCTGATCTTAAATCTTCTCGCCAGGTGGAAGACTATAACAGAAAACAGCTGAGATTTTCACCTTGGAGAATGCTAGGGAACTGGAAAGGATATTAGAAAAAGTTACAAAACTAGAAAAATAATGTAGATTGTACTTTGCTGATATAGAAATATACAATAACAGCAATTAAAGTATTGTTTGTCTCTACTGAAGTAGCTGATTTTTTTCTCACTTGCAATATATTACCTAACCAAAGATTTCACAGTTAGGGAGAGAAAGAACATTTTAAAGAAAGTTATATTTGGCCAGGGACCATCTACAAGAGAGGCTATTGCCCTAATTCCTGGTGTGAACATATACACACATGCAGTTTGCCATCTTCAGGTCTGATTCAGAAATTAATGCCAACACAACTCTGTTCTCCATGAATCAGATCTTTTTATTGGGTCGAAAATACAGAATGTTGAATGAAGAACTCTAATGTTTCTATGAAACTTATTTATGAACTTGCAGTGAGCCCTACTCATAAAAGACACCAGAAAAATTCAAAATGTTGTGAACACAACTCTTAAATTTTGTGCATGTGTTTTGGAAGGTGTGGAGTAAGCTAGTTTCACAGTTCCAAAATTGGGGTATATTAAGGACCATGACACTAGAAAAACTACTCAATTCATAAACAAATTTTCAGTTTAAAATAATATTGCAGTGACATGCTGTAAGCAGTGATACGATTTTAGGCTAGGAAAGAGCAGCTGAAGTTTTCTTCCCAACAAGAATTTTTTCATCCTCAAATGTTTCTAAGCTGCAAAGGGTTTTTAATTCATATGAACCTAAGGCTTTGAACAGCTTTTCAGTTTGATGGGGGGCATTGAGTGGGATGAGCGTTATGTGCATCCACAGCTCAGAGTAGTCCGTATGCAGGTACCTGGGCCAGTCACTAGCAGTACATAGAACAGAGAGTGAAGCTCCTCTCTACCAAACTTATTTAAAGACTGCTAATTTCCTGTGCCACCCCTACTATTGTGCCTGTCTCTTTTTCAAGTGAAAATTTCATTATGGACTGATAATTCTTTACCAATAGCACTAATACTGGAGTGTTCCAGGAAAAAAAATGTTAGCAAGGTTTTAAAAACAATTCTTACCAGCAATTTATATTAATTAAAAAATAGAGAAGTTTCTGACCAGCCCTAGTTGTAGTGACAATTTGCAAACACAAGAAGTATCCTCTGGAAAACAGAAGACGTGAAGATGAACCTGCATAGGCAGACAGTGGATTATGGCGGGTGGTGTGGCGTGGGGTTTGACTCATATGAACCTAGAATGGACCTCCTGGATCAAGAAATCCAGTTGGCATGCACGTGAAAGCACTGGCAATCTAATGAGGTTCAGCATGTAGATCTGAAGCCTACTCTCAAAAGTGAACAGAAAGCTCTATGTTCATAGAATCATAGAATGGTTGGAAGGGACCTTAAAGATCATCTAGTCTCAGTCCCCCCTGCCATGGGCAGGGACACCTTCCACTAGACCAGGTTGCTCAAAGCCCCATCCAATCTGGCCTTGAACACTTCCAGGGATAGGGCATCCACAACCTCTTTGGCCAACGCGTTCCAGTGTTTCACCACCATCTCATTGTAAAAAAATTTCTTCCTAATATCTAATCTAAATCTATCCTCTTTCAGTTTAAAACCATTACGCCTCATCCTATCACTACNCCAGGCTGAACAACCCCAATTCTTTCAGCCTTTCCTCATAGGAGAGATGTTCCATCCCTCCAGTCCTTTTCATAGCCCTCCTCTGGACTCACTTGAGCAGGTCCATGTCTTTCTTATGCTGAGGACCCCAGAGCTGGACACAGTACTGCAGGTGGGGTCTCACCAGAGCGGAGCAGAGGCGCAGAATCACCTCCCTCGACCAACTAGCCGCACTTCTCTTGGTGCAGCCCAGGATGCGACTGGCTTTCTGGGCTGCAAGCGCACATTGCTGGCTCATATTCCACCATCAAACCCTTCATAAGAAAATGGGCAAGAACTCAGAATTCAGATGAAACACAAAATCTCACTTTGATGCTGAGTAGCAGATATAACTCAGCTCTTAACTGAGTTCATTTTCATTGGCAGCATTTTTTCAGTGGTGCAGATAGGCCTACAGTGCATTATAAGATAAATACATTCTTGAATTTCTACCTCTCACATTCATTCACCTCTCACAATTCTGATTACTGCCTGAACTGTACCTTTGCAAAATCTAACTAGTGTAAAGATTCAATAATAACTTACCATACAAAAGTTTTTTACATTCCTTCTCCCAACACTTCATCTCCATGCAATCTCACTGCAGTTCTTCCCCAAGGTAAACTAGTACTATACATACATAAAAAGCCAACCTACAACTGAAGAAACTGCTGATTTTCTATGGTTTTTGTATTTTGGACTAGCCTTGCACTCTTTTATGTATTTACCCAGAGGTGTATTTTACCTGCTGTGTTCTTCCCTACATCCCCAGCATTAGGAGACTAATCACATTAGATACAATGCATGCACTCTCTTCTACTTTGTCATTATTCTGCTGACAGATAACAGTGAACAATAGCTGAGATCCTCAAAGGCTTCCATTACGCGCTGATCAAATGCTGGCCTCATTTTTCACATAGATGAGTGTATTTGTGCTAAATAAGAAATAGAAGTAACACAAATTGAATTTGGATAAGCTGGAAATATTCCCTGATACGATCAAACCTAGCTGTATTTAAAAGGAAACGTTGCAGGCCTTATCGGGTTTGATTTTGAGACGGAGGAGCAGTTTTCATCTGCATGTCTCAGAAAGTTCATTAACTGTACCATAGGGTTACGCACACAAGTCCCTGTGCTCAGACTTGAAAGGGCATGGATAACCAACCTCTTGAAATATGTACGCTAATATGTATGCAATGAAATACGTACACATCTGTTGCCATGCTGGCTGCGTCGTTGCGATCCTCTTTGAAAGCCATCACAGCACACACTTCACAGTCACTGCCTGACTTCAGCTCACTGGTCTGGGCTTGGTTTTACACATGGACTTCCCCCGCTCAAGCACTTTAGGAACTTTGGAGAATAAGATTTGAACAGACTGCCCCTCATCAGACAGTGACTTTAAGGGCAAGCAGTACCTTTAGGCAGCAATGGGACAAGGTTTACTGATAGTCTGTTTAAAGGACTGGCAAATTGCTCACAGGGATTAAAAAGCAAAACCAAGAAGAAAATAAAAGTGAGGATAGCAGAAGAAACGTGGATGATTTTCAGACTATTAAACTTCACAAAATAAAATGTGTGGGTCCTGACTACTCTGCATTTGGAACCCAGGATAAACTTATGTAAAAAATAAGGGACAATGACCTGAAATAAAATTGCTGTCTTTTGGGCTCCCATTGTGTGAAACAGTCCCAGTGCTCCAATCGCCCTTGAAAGACTCAGAGCTTTCCTTTCCTCCAGAACATCTGGGACAGGCACATTGGTTTAAGAAACACGTCATTATTGCCAATTTTAGTTGAAGCACATTTTACTTCCAATCCCCATTAGTAAGAGGAAGGAGGTAGATTCACAGAAAACAGGTTTGTGATGGAAAATTAAAGGGAAGTAATTTTGGAGGGGCAGGAAAGAGGAAGACAATTCATGAAGAATACTCCAGGAATGGCTCCACACAAGATGCCTTCTTGAGATTAATGAATTTGTTGTACATGCCCGTAATTATTTCCATTCACATGGAACAGGTCCAGCTGCTTTCAGCATCCACAAATGAGAAGCAGAAGGAAGCAGAAGAGAAAACAACCATATTTTGTTATGTCCAACAGTTAAAATCACTGGATAGCAAATAAATTATGCTAAGCGCAATTAAACACAGAACTAACTGTAATCATTTGTAACATAACACAACAAGACAGCCGAGATAAATGAGGAAGGGCTTGCATTACATCGTATTGAGAAACTGAATGATACGTTGCCAAGATACATGTTTACAGAAATACGAACCTGAGGTCAAATAACTGATTGGCTTTTAGTGGTACGTGTATTCATCTACGCCTTGCTTGCGGCTGTTTCTAATCCCTTCCCCTGGTTTTGAGTGCGCTGGAAAAACTCCTACTCGTGTAATAACTACTACTCGAGCCTTTCTAGGGGCAGGAATGCTAGAGTAAGTCCGGGCTCAGGGGGCTGATGTTTAGTTATTACTGAGTGGGTTAGATTTGCCCTGCGCCAGGTGAGAGATGGCACGGTGACAAATAGCAGCTGACACTCTGCTTTAGATCACTCTGATCTTTAGAGCACTGCTAATGACAGCAAAACAAGAGGGAAATATCTCCCCAAAGTAAATTCAGTCAGGGCACACCTGCAACAATACCTCACAGGCAGATGCAAGCTTGGACCATGCGCACTCCAGAGCATAGTGCAAATGACTCTAACCCAAGAGCCGCATGTCCTGATTAAAGCAGTCCACAGGCTGGGCTGGTATACGCTTGGATCCTCAACCTCAAAGGTCTTGAAAGCTTGGGCCCATGACAACAGTAATATAGGCACTCAGGTTTGGTCAGCTTGATGTCCAAGCATAGCAAACGCACATAAGCCTGAAAAGTACCGTTTAGACTTTCTCCATTATAGCTACATTAGCTTTCTAAGGTTCAGGTGCTTGTACTTGTTAAAAAAAAAAAAAATCTCCTTCATCTGTTGCTATAACAACTCTCTTGCCTTTCTACTCAGCAACAGCGTTGGCCCAGACTTTAGTCTTGCTATTTCTTTTATTGCATTCTGTGCTGTCTTTCAAAGATATTTTAACTTGCCACAGTGGAAAAGCAAACTATCACCTTTCATTGGACAATCATAAGTCTCAGCCATGGGAGAGGACCAGAGCGTGCCCCAGCTCCCTTGGAAGAACTGAGCCCAGGTTTCCATGTATGGTGGGGATGATTGCCCAAAAAACTACAGAGCTGGGTTACTGCCATAGTGTGCATCCAAATCTAGAAGCTGAGGAGTACTCCTGGGAGCTACAATAAGTAGACATAGAGTCTGTGCACCTAACACACCAAAAACCCGATATGGATAATCTCTAACATCAACGAGTTTAAAAGCTAGCTGGCATGATACTTTTGCTTTGCCTTCTTAAGTTGCAGTTGTTCCTGCTTGATGCAAGAAAAATAGACACCAGCTTTCAGGACAAAGGTCTTGAACATGATCATGCCATGGGTGATCGCTGAGGATATAACAGAGCATCTCTGGGTTAGGAGGAGACGGGGAATCTGAGACCAATTATGTCCACACCAGGCCCACAGCCATCAGCCTGTGGGATGTTCCTCTGAGGGTGAAACAACACGTAGAGGAACCACCTTCCAGCTTTACTGCTTCATTAAGTCTCCACCGAGGAGCTGTTGTTCCCATAGCAAATAGAAGCAGTCTTCAGGCTCCAGCTTTCAGCAGCATTTTACTATCTGTGTCAGAGACGTAGAAGTGCATTCTATATTTCAAAATACACCTATGTCACAGGCTTTCTATAATCTTTGAAGGATGGGCCAAATTTAAAAATTGATTTCTTGCTCCTGTCATGAAAAGACAGGCAGAAAATTTCCATAATAGGTGAATGGATGGAACAGCAGATCTGAAGATGAGACAAGCAGGGCCACAATGTAATCATTTCCTTAAGGATGCAGATTTGGCCCTTGCCTATAGATTTCACTGGAAACCTGGTTTAAAATAAAGAAGCCTAAATCTATTTGGTTTCTCCCTGCTCTCTTTTCTCCTAAAGAATAGCTGACAGGTGGAGACTAAGCCAAGAGAACACAGTCCCTGCATTAACCATTAATGGAGACAAATGCCAGTTGTAGATGTCAGTTGCAATTTTTCATTCCCTACTGATAGCAGAAGGTTCCACAGAGGAATGCCAAAATGTTAAGGTAGAAAATAATGCACTCATGGCTCCCCCAGTCCCTTTGTGACTTTTTAAAAAGCTTTTTGTTTTCAAAAAAGCGATTTCTCTCCAGTACTTCCATTACTCCATGTAGCTTTGTCACAGCTGATCTTCATTAAAACTGAAGACACTATAAAAGAAGGCACAATTTTATAGTAAAGGTAATTGTTCTGTAGTCTGACCCATTACAAGTGCCAGCATGCAAAATAATGTCATGCACTCACTCATGCTGTGTAGCGTTAGACATTGACACAAACAGCAGTGTATTTCCCAGTTTGTTTTGATTTAGGGATTACAGTGAAATCATCTTCTGCTAGAGGCATTTTTCTACAAAGCAGACATGGGCAGGGTCACAACTAGAACGAAGACTTCAATTCACATAGAAGAGATCCTGGAAATCTTTCAGGGTTTAGCATGAAGGTGAGACTGGTGTTTCACGTTGTTGACTTCTTCAAGAGCATGCTTTGCTGGAATGATCCTTTTTATTTTTATTTATGACTTTGTGAGTCAATATGATTCCACTTTTGTGGAGTGAAGGGGACCCTGAAGTCGCAGGCAGTCAAATGGGGCATTGCATTAATGGTCTCTACAACTGTGTAAATCTGAGAAGGTTGCTGTGATGCTCCAATTCTGTATGTTGACCAATGTCCTAATGAAGGGAAGACAGCAATTTAAGACCACCAATGTTCTCTCAACAGTTGTCATTTGGCATTCTAAGTCCTTCTGCATGAAAGTCTCAGTTATGGTTTCCCTCAGCTGTAAGTCTGTCTGCCTGAAACCCACTGACTGTCATTCTAAAATGGCTGATTAACAGAGCATCTGTTCTAAATCAACAACCAGTAATGGAAGGCAAGTGCTCATTTAATGGGTATTGTTTGCCTGGGATATATCTGTCCATTTAGTAGTTGATAATAAAACATAATGTTCAATGGCCTGAGATATTTCACAGCGAAATGTACTTACTGAGAGGCTGTGAGAGTGGGGGAGCCAGGGGAAGCTATCATGCCCTTAATGAGTTTAATAGAGGTGGCCATGTTTAGGAGTTGGCACCTGATCTGTCAAAAGTTATATTAGTCTTTCCAAAGGGGGTAGGTGTTCAGTAATCATTTCCTGGAAGAAAGAGCTAGATTCTTTCTTTATTTGGTTAGCGTATACTTAATGGGGAAGGAAAGGAGAGGCAGATTTGAATGTAAGTGGAAACCCAAGGGACTCCAGGGAACTAGATACAAAGTCTAATGCAATTGACTTGGAAGGTCCTGCATCCACTGGTACTCATGAGCACACAGGAAAATAGTGCCTTTCCGAGCATTTGAGCCAAAAACCAGTATGAACAGGTTGGCTAATATAGAAGGGGACTTTTTTGTTTGGTTTTAGCATGAACAGATTAGCAGTACAGCTTCCTTTTTACACCATATGCATCTTTTGTCAATATTTTAAATGATGCTCTCTATTCTGGACATTGTAAACAAACTCCTATTTGCATCCATCTGAGCTTGACCTAAGTTCAGGGTGACTCCTGGGTACTTGTTTAATAGCAAGGCAGTCCTCATAGCATTATGATGATCCTTTAAATGGGAGTACCTGAACACTAGCAAGCAGTTTCTTGAGGGCCTCCGAGGGGTAGCAAGCCATGGCTCCCCTGAACTTGTGCGTGTTGCTCCTTGCACAGATATTACCATATTCTTGTTGAGGGTAGAGAGAAGGACAAATAATGAGTATTCCAGTAGAGCTCTACCCAAAGGTTGTTATTAACAGATCATGTGCAATGACTATGAAGAAGGAATGTCAGGGAAATGATGTTGATTCCTCATCCAGCTTTGCTTTTAGTAAATTCACTGGGTCTGCAACCAAACACGTTAACTCTTTCAGCTCTACTATTGAAGCTCAGGCAAGGAATACTATAGCTGTGGATGCTATAGGCCACACTAATATATAAAAAATAATGTGATTTTGGCAGAAAATTTGTCACAGATGTGTACTGAGTAGAAATGACACAAATGTTGTTAGTAAACAGCGTTACCTCAGCTTCTGAGAAGCAATTACACCCACATACATATCTGCTTTTAAATTCCCTAATCATTTAGAATGATCTGCTTGTAAGCCTTGAGTTAAAGAAGTAAGTATACATGAGTAGGAGGAAGGAAAAGAGACAGTTGTTCTCATGAGAGATAAGTTTGATTATGACTTCATGGGAGTACAAAAGCACTAAGATCTTCAATACCATTGTCTTCATTTTGTAAAAATAAATATTTATAAAACTAATTAAGCAATGAGGTAGGCCAGGATTTTATGATGGCATCTTGCCCCTGACTAATACAATTTCAATTTATCTCAAATTGTAGCGGCCTATGTGAAAAGATTAATTTAGCTGTAGCATTGATGTAGTAGATTGAGCTGACCAATTAGTCACATGCGAAATACATAGTTCCCTATGTATATTTGGTGAGCAAGGACAGCTTAGTAACCAGTATGAATAGAGATAATTGCATCTTGCCTGCAGACAGTTCATAGTCTCCAAAGCATTGCAGATTCGAAATTTTCTGCTTTGTTCATCAGAATTCAGAATGGCTACCAAGTATCCACCCAAGAGTTACAGATACTGTCTGTAAATGACAGGTCAATTAAGAAGGCAGCATAAATTCCTAGAAATGCTGGAGAACAAGGGGCGGACAGGATACATTACAAAGAAATTGTGAAAGTGACTTAATTTTTGAAACAGAAAATCAGAATGGAAGACAAAGAGATGGGAAAGTGCAGAAAAATAAAGACTGAGCTATACTGCCCTCATTAAATACTTACCTCCTACTGGAGCTGAAAACCTGTCAAATTCAGAAAAAAAAAGAAATTCAAAACCAGGAGAAAATGTGTAAGTTGGTAGCAGCTTCTAAAAGTTAACGCATCATCTGGTTTTGTGCAGGGAGAGAGGATTTATTAAGTTACAGTGATGGGACCACAAGAAAAGGGAAAACACAGGGCTGTGAAGAATCTACTGAACAGCTTGAAATAAACAGCACAGATGGATCTAGAGATCACTTGCATCCAGATGACAGCTTCAGAAAAGGGTGGTACACTGGCTGTAGAAATTAGCCATTGCCCTCACATCACAGAGGTATGCATTATTACTATCACTTTTTCATCACTGGTACCAAAAGAGGTAAAGTAATTCACTTACTGGGTTCAGACTGGGCCAAAGAAAAAGGTTATCCAGACTCATGCAATTTGAATGGAGTGAAGTATCTCTGGCAAATAAAACCTTCCAAAATATGCAGGTTTGAGCAGACCAAAACATTGCATGAATTTAACTAAATTCCAAAGAATACTTTCCAAACAGGATCAGTGGGGGGAGAAAAATTTTAAAAAAACCCCAATTTTAAAATCATTGTTTTGAATGAAGTGCTATGGTTGGTAATTTTGTGTTTAGAAATAAGATTCTTCAATTTTGTTACAGAGGTCAAATAATATTTTTTGAAAATAGGATAAACAATGTAAACTAAACCTTAGAACTTTAATACAGAGTGAAACACTGTTTCTAGTCAAACAACGTTTGGACTTGTTTTAATAATTCAGCCTCACCTTTTTGCGCACTTCCAAACCAAATTTAGTTGTGAAATACTGTGATTTAAGAAAAGCAAAACAAAATTAATTAGAATGAGCTTCAGAGTCAGCCCTTGTGTAGTTCCAAGTCTGAGTGAGGAAAGGCAGACTACAGCGCATCAACAGCCCCTGGGAAAAGTCTGCAAGCAGAATTAAGAAAACTGCTTATGTACCTCTCCAAAACTGAGGTACAGGGACAATCCTTGGCATATAGCAGTGCTCTCTGCATCTTCATCAGCCTGAGGAGGGATACAGTGCCTTCAGAGCTGGTGAAGTTCTGCCACTGCCTTGACCAGCAAGCGAGTAACTTACCTGATACACACAGTGAGGACACCTGCTGTCTATGTCCAACACGTAACTAGGGTTAAGTAAAATAAAAAGCTGTTTCAATTTCTTTGTCCTGTAGCATCAAGAGTGGTCCAAAGCCATAGATCAAGGCTGGTAGATCCCATAGGTAGGGGCTGGGCCACCTCAGAAATACAGGTTTGTCATTTTTCACTTTTTGGTCTATAAAATGGAAACAAAAACACTTGAGTTTTATCAAAGTAACATGCGGTCTTGATTTCAAGGCGCTGAAAGGCACTACAGTAACCATATAAGGCACTACAGTAACCACAGGCACTATAACAACCATACAAATACCAAGACATGAGTAAATATAAAGGTACCGAGTTGGCCAGTGTTGTGGTTTAATCCCAGTGAGCAATTAAGCACCACACAGCCTCTCACTCACTTCCCGGCCCCCCCCCCAGTGGGGTGGGGGAGATNCAATGCAATTGCTCACCACTTGCAGACTCATGCCGAGTTAGTTCCCAAGCAGCAATCCCACCCCCAGGCCAACTTTCCCCAGTTTATATACTGGGCATGATGTCAACTGGCATGGAATACCCCTTTGGCCGGTTTGGGTCAGCTGTCCTGGCTGTGTCCCCTCCTAACTTCTTGTGCCCCTCTAGCCTTCTTGTTGGCCGGGCATCAGAAGCTGAAAAATCCCTGACTTTAGACTAAACATTACTTAGCAACAACTTAAAACATCAGTATTATCAACATTCTTCTCCTACTAAATCTAAAACATAACACTGTACCAGCTACTAGAAAGAAAATTAACTCTATCCCAACCAAAACCAGGACACTAGAGTATGGCTTTTCTGCTACATGAAAGAAAAGGAATTCTTTTAACATGGGCATAACTAATGCACTGTTGAATTATTAACCCATATAAGTGTGCCAAAGTGATTAGTTCATTATTAAGGTTTCCATCCTTTCAAAACTGTATAAAATATTTCAATAAAATAATTTTGAACTTTCAATCTAACTTATTAAAGAATAAGTTATAACACTAGTTATGTAGTAATGGAAGAATAATCAGGTACGGTCACAAAAAATCCAGAATAAAGGAACAAGAAATGCTCCGTGTGTGGCATTCTTATCACAAGCTCAGTTTCCTGAGGAACAGACAGTAAGGGCCTGACTGAAAATGTTTGCAAATCTAGTGTGGAAATATCTCTACCAGCCTCAGTTATACCGTCTATATGCAACAATACTGTCCAATTAAAGTATCACAGTCTCTTATTTAGGAATATAAACTGACTGAATAAGCCTATTTCTGGCAAAAGGCAGACCAAGAATAGTATGCTTTTGCAATAAACAAAACTAGTAACAAAATCGAAACATCCAAAGCATGCAACACCTTTGAGATGGTTTAATTAAACTGGATCCAGCTGGGATTAATTTGTTCCCTGTTATCAGCTCAGGTAGGAGCTCTAAAGACAGACAATGTGTCAGACCTAATTGTGCCTTATTTAATCTGAAAATGGCAATAGACTCTCTAGGGGTCACCAGAGTAGTAAAACAACCTTTTAATTACTTCAATAGTCTTGTTTCACCATTGCTTGGGGAAATACCCTACCACTGTTCCTTGGCTTTTGTCTCAGTGTAACACCTGTCCCACGCTGCAGCGAGAGAACCACACTGAAATATCTACCCTCAGAGTTTTATGCATCCCTGTGAAACACACCATGTTGGCTGCTGTCAAAGAGAAGATATTAGTTTAAGGTGAGCACACCTTCTTGAATAATAGTACAGGCCAAGAAGATTCCTAGGGAGAGGAAAAGAAGAAATAAGGGAATTATCATCCCACCTTTCTGACAGCTCACTCCTGAAGCAGTGCTGGTGAGGAAAAGGTATCCAGATCTCCCACTAACTGGCACCCAACCCTAATGCCATAAACTTCAGGTCATTCATCTGATGTCACAGGCACAGGGTGACAGAACAGGGTTTCTCCTGCTGTTCATTGCCTGTATGGGGCCAGAAAAGGTGCGGTGACAACAGAGCTACCACCATAGCAACGGGGCTTCTGGAAGGGAGAAGAGCCCAGGACTCACCTGAGCCACAAGAAGGTCCCATTTATTGGCATTTCTCCAGGCTTAAGGAGTCAAGATTAATGAGACACAACAGAAATGGACACAGGGCGAGAAGGGAACCTAGCAGAACGAGAAAACTCCAGGTTTGTTGCCTATGGCTGCAACTGCAAGAGGATTTCCAGAGGTTGAGAAATCCTTATTCTTATCAAAACCTTCTTTCCAGAGTGGGAAGAACATTTCACATCTGGGGCAGTGGTATGGGCTCTAGGACTCTCCTGCCCACTTGTGATGTTCTGTCACACTGTAGTAGATTGACTCAGGTTTTAAGAAGAACATATGGGAATTTCAGAGACGAGTCAATAAAAACTAAGTATAGACTTCAGGATTTGAAAATACCAGCAGTAGCGCTATCTCACAGATGAAAGGGAGATGTCAATAGACTTAGCAAGAGTAAATCCCATTTAACAAGATACATTACACTATCTGCTGTAGTACCAACAAAAGCAAACATATATCTGACCTGATTTGAGATCCTTTCAATCTCAAATGTTCATCCTGTGGAAAAGTATTTCTAAGATACAGCTCTGTGACAGACTCTTGACACAAACATAATATCCCCATTTTATACAAAGAACACTTTTCACAACCATGCCACTTCTGATCTTTCAGTCCAGATCTTTAAAGATCATCTCCAAAATGCCTTCCAAAGACAAGCCTGGAGCTAACATTTTAAACTTGCTAGTCACTAAAAAACATGGATTCAATAGAGATATTGATTTCATGGCACAATATAATTTCCTTCCCCCTCCACTAACCTTTCCATGTTCCACAGGCTATAAATTATTGTTTCTTTCTTTCACTTAGAGAGATAACTGCCTTACCAACTTTCTCTACTCTACACATACTAACTACATTTTCTTTTAGAGGTAGTTTACCTGGTACATACCTGAGCAATTTTTTTCATTTTGTGTTTAGCTCTGAAGTCTGCTAATTCTCTTTCAGACCTGAGGAAGGCTGGTGGGCCTGAAAATTTGTCCACCTTTCCCAATTATGCCAGCTGATTAAATAAAAGATGTCTCAATGTGCACATCTGTTTTTACCTCATCTTTAGAATACTGTTGCTAAAACAACACAACCACATCTCCTTTATAAATATTTCTGAAGTTGGCAGGCTAAGAGAACACAGTAAGTAAAGCACAGCAAGTTAAATAAAATATGCGGCATGATGAGACCCTATTCAACTGAACAACAAAGTGGATCAACATTTAGCAGTGGAACCATGAATAATCAATATAAAGAGAGGACTATGTCTAAACATATCTCTTCCCCCCACCCCAAAAACATACCAGAAGATTCTGTTAACAATTTAGCTGTCTATGGGCAGCTTCATATTAAAGAAAAAAAGTGATAGCACTGTCATCCTAGAAAGCACTGTCCAACAGACTGCACTTAAACAGAAAGGAGAGCTATCTTCTACACACATTGTATAGATAGCGTACCCTGTGGCTGCTCCACCTGCTGATTCAGGAAAGCAAGGGGCTTCTCTAGGCTCTGTGTCACATCAGCCAATGTCTTGTGATTGTCTTGGAAGCCTTGAGGCAGCCTAAAAGGCATTTGATGTCAAGGAAATTCAACCTAACCTAGGAAACACTTATGTGAGGAAGGACTCCTTCAGGCTCCCCCTTGGCTGGGCTCAGCAAAAAAGCCAAAACCTAGCTTAAATATTCTAAGGCAATGCTAGCTGAAGACAAGGTGCCAAAGAGATGGACCACAAACTGAGAATACCACCCCTTCTCAATGCCAAAGATAGCTATGATGTGAAGGACCACTGCTCCCAGGTACTTTACTAGTAGCACCAGCTTATTAGGCTAGACATTCCCATCTTTACTGACCTAATAGGAACAAGAATGACCAAAACAGGTAAGATGTTAAAAATAAATTCAGAATTCTAGTGACATTGCAGAAATAGTCAGCTTGTAAGCTCTGCGCATTTTTTTCAGAACACTGGTACTTATTTTTCCTCTTAGGACTTTTTACAGCTAATCAGTAATAAAAAATTATTCCATAGAACTTCATTAACAGCATTAATAGCTTCACTATAGCCCTCATGAACTTTCTCTATATTTTTGATCCTTCAAAACAAGTGAACATTTATAAATAAAATAAAAACAAAAGATAAGGGAATAATATATAATAATTCCATAAATTTTGTTTTGATGGACAGTATCGTTTCATACATAGGGTAGCTCCAATTTACCACACGAAAAATAACACAAATATCTCATAACACATTGTGACATGGTTGCAATAAAATAAAGCTTTGAGCCAGCCTTGATTATATTTCCAGAATTCAAAGTATTAGAGCTACCAGTGGGAGACACTTCCCCATCTAAATTTGTTAGGTGCTCTAAGTCTGTCCTTTGTTGTTATTATTTTTGCTGTGTCAATTCTTTGTATCCTTCAGGAGTTATTCACAGAAAGTGAACACCAGAAGCAATGGCTGTGTTAAATTAAATCTTATGAATACAGGAAGCTAGCTTTAATATTACCTGGCCAACACAGACAAATTGGAAACTTAAAAATGTTTAGCACTGTGCTTTGTTATCAGGCAAATATTTCTTTTTAAAGACAGCAGTTACTGATGGACATGATTTACCCTTTTTTTAAAAAAAGATTCCTTTGAAATCCATAAACTGAAGTAAAAAATTACATCCTGTGACTATAAGCTATTTTTACATTCTTTTTCAGGTTAGTAAAAAAAAGAGACATTGCATATAAAGTTGTTAATTTTTATGCTTTTTATTATTATTATATATATTCCTAAAGAGTCAATGGTAGGACTAATTTCCAGAGTTGTTGACCATCGTATCAAAGAACAATTTAAGAGAACAAGAAAATAGAAGAGAAGATCTAACACTTGTCAGAATGCCTCTGCTAGTGCTTTGAGAAGGTGCCATTTAAAAACAGGCAAATAAATAGGGCTTTGCTAATCCATGGCTATGAATCTATATCACAGAACATCATGAGCTCGTGGACCACACAAGGGGAAAAAAAAAAATTGTTACCTTTCCTCCCCACCACTCATGGTGTAAATAAAAGGCCAGGCACTTTATTAATATGAGCGCAATATTAATTTGCAATGAAACAAAGACTCACCTCTGCTGTTGCCTTGATGTTACAGTCAGTGACCAAGAGGCTGGTTTGCATGACACTCGCCTGTCCTCTGTGCCACCTGAGAGCAGTTCCCCGCAAGCCAAAGCACTGCTCGGGAGTTTAGGAGTTAACTACGAATATTAGAATTCATAATAAAGTCTTACTCCTTGAAAAAATTAAATACGCTAAATTTAGTTTTAAAGCTCATTAAGAAGTGTTATCCAAGGATTTGGGGTCCTGAAAAGATCCTACAATCCTAGGAACATCTAGGAAATTAGTTGGAAGTACAACTTATTTAAATATCAAGGTACAATCAGAACTGACTGCAACACGGCACACCAGCACATGCCTACTTCCCCGTGTCAGGACATCCACTCAAAATTACGAAGTTTGTAACTTATTTGTTATCTGTCACACATTTTGCCTCACTGATTCATCTACTTATCATTCATTACATGAAGGAAGCAAACTGAGGGGAATAATCTCTTAGAATACTAGATGTCAGCTGAAATATCCTCTTGTCTGTCCATCCATTAATAGTGTAGGAGTGAAATGCATAATTGATCTGACTTTTCTTTCACATTGTTGAAAAATAGAAAATAACCCTGCTGACATCAACAAACCATTCAACTTCTCAGACTTTAATGACAGACACTGATGCAGCTGTCGTCTTTCTTGCGCATGATGGCCTAAAACAAACTCAAATTTTAAGGCAAAGAAATAGTCAAAATCACAGGCTAGCACCAGTAGGAAGGTTGGTCATGCCTGCATGAACCGAGATGCACAAATTTGGCACAAATCCACCAAAAACGTTGGATAATTGAGATTACAGGCCTACTGCCTGTAAACTGAATGTAACACTCTTGCTTTCTACTGACAGCTCTGAGAAAAATATACTCCCTCAGTGGTGAGTGATTGGACTCAGCTGAATGAATTGCATTACTCTACTTTCTCACAAGAAAAAACACCTCCTTCTCCTATCTCCTGGATGGCGGGTGATTGCAGAGAGCGTGTGCAGAGGAGAAAAGAGGAACAGCCCTGGAAAGTGGGTCCACCACCCCTACACCAGTGGCTCCAGTACCCAGGGCCAGGCAAATGTGGTGGCTGAGCAGATTTCAATGTCCAGCATTTTTCTTTCCCCCTTGCTGATATTCACTGCCTCCCTAGCACAGACAGAGAGCAGAAGCCTGTGCCAAACCAAGCTTGGAGATTAAAGTGATTGCACAGGCACACAACTGGGTTTTAATGTCAAGCTGCAATCACTAACCCCCCCCCCCCCCCCCCCCGCCNAGTTAACAACAGCAGACACTGTTAGCCCTTTCAGAAAACCCTTCCTAGTATCATTCATCTTCAATAAAAAACTGTGTGCTTCCAAAACAGGGAGCAATACAAAATCTAAAACAATCATCCAGGTCTTTTCTAGTACTGTGGCTGCAAGGTTAAGACCTCAGATTGCATCTGTAAATGCACTAACGCTTTGAGGTTTGCTTTTCCTAAGCTTTTTGACCCTCTTTTTCTCCCCAGTCTCTATCAGTTTGCTCAGGGATGAAACCTCCAGCAACAAGAATTTACAAGGTTGTTTTCACGGTCACAGTCATGTGCTGATATTTTAAATGCAGGTACGTAGGTCAGGACTCCACTTCTAAGAGCTTCTTCCCGAGCCCAACTTGCCAGCCAGCAGCTTCAGTACGAGCACTAAGTTCTGTTCTTCCACAGAGCAAGCCAGGCACCAAAAAAAAGACAAGATGCTTCAATCTACATACAGAAGTCCCAAAGTTAAGGCAGGTGGGAGCTCTGATCTACAATGAGAGAAGAGAGGGGCAATAGCAAATCGAGTGAGAAAAGTAAAACAGCAGAACAAAACCAGTGATGATAAATAATAGGACTAACTTTAAAACTTTTTTTTTTTTCCCTAGGTCAATAAACACAGCTCTTCTTTAATAAATGTATTTTGAATGGTTACTCAGCTTCTTGTGCTGACTTCTGCATGATTTGCATACAAAAGTAACCCAAAGGGCTGTGTTTGTGATCCAGGAGCAGAAGCTTTCAAACATAGATCATTATCTGTTCTCAGAGGCAGACATCCTAGCACTCTATTATAAAACTATTTTCCCTCCCCAAGAGCTTTTCTAGGACTCGGAGAACAACCAATGGATATCCATACTGTGCTTTTATTTCAACCTTGTCTTTCACCTTGCAAACTGTGTAAAAATCTTGGACAGATACTGCCACCCTTCCCTAAAGCACAAATGAAAATTACTTCATTTACTTGGCATTATGCAGGGCAAAATGACCTCCCATATAACTCAACACCTCAGAAGGCTGTGAGGATCTGACTGCAATGAGAAGAAGGAAAGCAGAATTTGTGCCCGCTTTTGCCACAGCTTATAAACATTTATATAACACATAAGAACAATTAACACAAATCTGGGGAGGTCATAAGGAGGCTGAGCTGGTTTGGGGACTGTAAAGGACAAAGGGCTGTCTACTCCCAGAAGCAATTGTTTAACTTCATTCAAAAAAGGAGAAGATGAAGATATAGCAGCACCAGTCCAGCCACACAAAACATGTCAGACCCACAACATTACATATGCAGTAACTTTAAGCACAAAGGAACATGTTTTTCTAATATGTGTACAGATACACATATATATATATATGTCTGTATGTATCTTTTAATATATATTCACATATATATACACACATATTTGCATGTAGGCTTGAGGCCAGGCAATAAGCAAAAGGGGCTAGCAATGTTCACATATGAGGAAAAAAATCTGATTAGAATTAACTAAAAGTTGCTGGAATGATGGGAAGATTAATATAAATGGCTCACACATGCTACAGAATGAGAGGGAAGGGTCTTGGTCTTTTACCTGCTACAGCATCTTCCTTACTTTTAAATCCCTGCCACAGTGAGGAGGTTATTTTTGCAGTTGCCATGGTCTGTTGTGTGCCAGGGAATGAGCTGTGCAACCTCCCCCCTGCCTTTGGCATGCCATGCTACCAGCCGAGCCTTCCCCTGGTTCTTGAAACGTGTCAAGGAAACACATTCCAGCTTCTGGGATGCCCACATTCATCTGGGACTGCTGACACCCTGATGGGTTTGTTTGCAACCCTAATTTATTTGAATCCATTGTTCTGAAGAAAATAGGGGGCCCTGTGCCTGTTAGGCTTCATTCTGAGATGCTTAAACATGCAAAGCAAGTTAATCTCAGCAAAGCAAAGGGGTTAGGCTGGAAACAGTTACACACAAAAAAAAAGGCAGAGAAGTACTAAGCACTAAGCTATCTTTAACTTCTGCCTGCTACCAAGGCTTAGAGAGCTGTGGCATGCTGAAGGCAGCCGAGATTGGTGCCACAGAAGCATCTATGCGATACAGACCTCCATATCAGACCGGGGTTAGGCTAAAGGGACCTTTTCTCCAGCAATATCAGAGTATGACCAGAATATCAACACATATATATTAATTTTCAAGCACATTCCCCTTACTTTTTTCCATTATTTAATTTCAGGGGAATATAATACCAATTATGATGAGCCTCATCTATGAATATGTAAAATGAAATATTTTTCAGGCCTGTCTAGGGGTTACACAAAGACTTGATGTACTGATTTCTCATGCTACAGAGGAGAGAAAACTGAGCTGGAATTTGCCTGACTTTCCATTTCCCAGGCACCATAACTTTCGTTGTTGCATTTTTCATAACTTGATTACAATTTATAAATATGTCAGAGAAACCATTATCATTAAGATGTTGTGCTTCCACAGAGGCCACACACTTAAAAATAAACCAACAACACGCATTACTAAGTTGGCACATGGTATCTCCATTTTCCAATGCAACTTTGCAAGCTGGGGCCCACCATACTTAGCACTTATCTCTTAATTTGAATCAGATTAATAAATTTAAAATGTTCAAGGATTAACGTTGAAAGTGATTAAAATAAAATTAAGAGATGTGTGAGCTTTATGATGAGAAAATCCCATGAGAAAATTATTCCTTAAACTTTCAGTTGCAATGTGCAGAATGAACAAGTCATGCCTGATTTTAAACTGAAGGACTTTTGCTGCACATCTCAAAAAGCTAGAATTCAATTTTTGAGTTTGAAAAAAGTAAAATTAAAAAAAAGAACTGACAAATTTCTTACTAAAAGGACCTGTTTTGTTTAATGTAAGATGACTCAAAACTGAATTTCACCTTAATGGGCAGAAAAGAAGTGAGCATTAACTAAAATTGGTCTTCACCCATGAAAGAAAATCACAGTCAACATACATCTACACTGTGTACCCAGAATGCAAAATGAACCATAGTATATATCCTAGGGAAAAATTTAAAAAGCTATTTCCTTCTGAACTTAGAACAGTTGCTAACAGAGCTACTAAAAAATTTCAAGAGCTATAAATTAAGAATGACTCATACAGTACTGGAAACCTCCAACCCCCACCATTTTGAGGGGGGGGGGGGGGGGGGGGGGGATAAAGCATTGCCAGTAAAAAAAATGCTACTGAAAAGGAGACCTAGTTACAAGAATATAGAGGAAATGAGTATTTAAAGAAAAGAAAAACTGAAGAAGTATTTAAGAGGTGTGAGCAACTTGTACAGCAATTTAAAAACTCAGTGAAATCTCAACAGGCAAAATAATTAAGGACAATAGGATGGATTTTTTAATAAGAACAAGAAATGCCTGACCAAGGATTAAATACATTTCAAGATACAGACAGAAATCATAAATAACACCAGAGAAAAGTTAAAATGTTCAGTAGATATTTACATTTTATAATGAGAATTATAAAATGAGAATGCATCTCTTGTATATAATATGAAGCATTGTGAAAAGGTTTAAAAAGACCACATCTGCCAAGATTAAATGTGGGCATAAATAATCAAGTCTGGCTAACTTACGCACACCCCCATAAAGCCTAAAGTTGCTTAGCTGAAGGGTTCTCCAATTCATTAATGTTCATAAATTATTTTTATTATAATAAATCATGGAAAACTGGAACAATTCCAACAGATGGGAGTACTGCCAAGAAAAAGAAAATCCTGGGGCTGGAAAAGAAAACCCTACAACATGCAGCTTCAAAAACTCATATCATCTCAATTTATTCAAGATCGACTCAAAAAATGTTGATCACTGTGCAAAAATGATCTGATAGGAGACAGAGTTTTATTCCATAGCAATTTCTAGCAGGAAGATAAACACTGGAATAGCTAACTTGCATGGGCTGAAGGACACTCTCTTTTCTAGATGGTATTTTTTTCTCGACCATATACCTTATTGTAGCCTCTTAGGCTGGGAGTCTTTGCAGTCAAATCCTCCAGCTAGGTGGCAGGTCCCTCTGACCTCACATTTTGCGGAAAGGGCCCCTAACATCTTCAAAAGCCTTTGACGCTGTTGTGCTGATGGGCACAAGTATGCAGTCATCATGCAAACAAACCATCACCGCGTTAACCGGGAGGATGAAAGTAGGATTCATCCCATGGAGATTAAATGAGTGTTTGCAAATTCTTGTGATATCTCTCAGAACAAATGGAAAATCTGAAAATTAATTAAAAACACAGCTTCACAGCTGAGACCTTCAACATGGTATTTCATCTGGAGCTAATGTTTATGAGAAGTTACACTCTCCCCACCTTAGCAAAAGGTTATACATTTGCAATTAATAATTGTACTGCTATTAATCTTTGAATGAAGTGGAACATAGTCATTAAATGGAGAAAGCGTTCTAAAAGTAGATGCACACAGGTGAGGACAGAACCCTTTTGGGGAATGAAATGGGAAAAGCGGCAAGAAATGTTTTTAAAGGTTTATTACTAAAATGCTTCTATTCTGGTCATGAATAAACACTTGAGGCTCCCCCAGATGAAGCTTCTTGGAATCAGCTGCATCAGTAGCTAAGCCTGCTCCTGCCCCATCCTTCTAGAGCCCTGTCTGCTTTTCAGTTATAGCAGATCAGAGCTCACTGTCATGACAGTTGTCCCCATCAGCAGCTCAAGCTCAATCCTCTGGCATTTCCATGAGCAGGTCATGAGGTACAGCATGTTCCTGTTGCCACTTGTTGAGGCTCGGGGTAGAGAGATAGGGGCAGTAGCACATGTAGTCTGGAGCTAAATCCAGCACAATAATCTGTCTGGGATCTTAGATTCTCCCTTACGCTGCTTTTGGTCCAGTGATGAGGCAGCCCCAAGCCAGGGTGAAGGACCATTAGGAAAACGGACTCAGCTCCCACCACCAAGGTGTGCAGTGAAGATCAGTTTCCCGGAGACACTCTACCTAGATTATCTCCTTTCTCAGTATTTTCCCATTGCCTGCCACAACCAAAACCTCGCCCACAATTTGCTCTGGAAGCTCTTGCAACAGCCAGGGGCTTACACCAGTGTCTGCCCAAGGACCCAGGTTTGACGCTAAAGGTCCTCCTGACAGCTCTGGTGCAAAGCTTCAAACCCAGTTTTTCTTGGTACGCTGTTTTTCTCGATTTAAAGTAACTCTCCTGATTATCATCTTCATGGAACTTCAGAGATGTAACATGCTAGGAAGAAGGAAGTTTCTACCTTAGCTTTGCTTCTAACTAAAACCCTCATGATCCTCAAACTTCCTAGAAGCCTCCTGAGTTGATTTTACAGGCTCTGTTAGAACGAAGTTCCTTGTTCAGTGTGAAAGGGAAGAAATTTCACCTACTTCTTATCCTCGCTGCTGCATGACATGGGGAAAATACACTGACTTCTTCAAACAAAATATAAGTGAGAAATTAGAAGCGGCAAGTGGCCAAGTTTAGCTCTCCATAAGCCTTCAGTTTGGCTACATATTTGGAACCATGCAAGTAAAGCAAGAGCCTAACTGGGCACCACACTCCTACAAAACTTAATGGGGAGCAACCAAGTGCAAGTGAGTTCATTAAGCAGTGCAATGGGAAGCAAAGTTGAAAATACTTATCAATCACTTTCTTGAAGACCAGAGATTAATGGACAACTTTCCTGAGTTTGCTAGGCATTTCTTTTCAAAAGGCAATTTATCACCTAAGAACGTGTGCTTTTACTGAAGAAAGCATTCTTGCTTTTTCATTACTTCAGCATTCATAGACACAGCATTTTGACAACAGTATAATTACTACACTTCCAAAGATAGGATCTCCAAGTTCATGGAGCATCAATGGCTTCTACGTTTCAGAGCCTAGAAAGCCCTAATGCTCCCTGACAGTACCAGGAGAAAATCTTTTAACATCATGTGTAAAATGTTTTAGTCATTCCCCAATGAAAGTCACAAGTTATCCAGGAAATATCTGAGGAACTGAATGAGGAACCTACATCAAGACCATTAGAATGTGAAATTTTAGTTTTGGTTAATTTTGTTTGGTAATACAAATGAGCCTTTTGCTTGTGATAGGAACGTTTTATTGATTCCACCCACTCTTGAGGCAGCTTGACAGGATTTAGAGAACAACATAACTGTGGCTATAGCATTATCATCTCTTCAGAGGAAGCCTATCTCTTTGCGTTCATGCTGTATCTGTGTTGCCTGAGCTGTAACCTTTTCTTACTCCTATGGTAAATTTTATAACAGAGTAGGTAAAGACTAAGATATGCCTCTACAGAAGATTCAATTAAGTCATCCTTCCCAATCCTTCTGTGGAAAGATCGTAACACTTCAACAAACTGATTTTCCACAACTTCACATAAAGGCTTTTCGTCTCCTGTTTCAAAAATCCTGTCAGCTGAAACAAGTGCATTCTGCTTTTACGTTCTCATTCCTTAACATGCCTTTGTAGGCAGTTAATAGTTATTAGGCTGCATCGTGCAGTTTAGAACTTTAAAAGGACATCTGCACTGTGCTAATACAAGAGTAAGGCTGTTTTATTTCTCATCTCATTTGTTAAAATATAGTACAAGATTATTATGAAGATCGATGGAGATGAACCCCAGCTTAATTGTTATAACCAAAAGATCATTGCACACTGATGCATAAAATACAAGGTGTATCAAGTCAGAAAGCATGCACAGATTTTGCAAGGCCAGAGCAAATCACATTAACTGTGGAGAAGCACTTGATTATTTTCACTGACTGGCCTTTTCACAGTAGTAAGTGGAAGGCAAACAGAAGGGAAAAAGCAAGTTAGAAACAACAGAAAGCTAGTCAGTATATCATAAATCAGGTCCCTGAGGAAAACTGGGCAAACACAGTTAATTTCTAATATATGCTCCCAGCAACTGCAAATAGAGCAGCCCAATAGGAGAGAACATAAAGAGGGAAATGGCTACTGCTAAGGACTCAAAATTCAGATTATACATGTTTTGGTGACATTTTAATTTGCTCTAGTTTGCTCCTGTGGACTAACCACCCACTAGCTGCTGGAGTGCATCTTCCAGTTAAGTTTCGGCTGACATGAATTCAGCTCCTGTGCTGTCACACCACTTGGCAAGGAGAAGTAAAGCCTGGTAGGCAGGGATGATAAAGTCATTCGCCTTAAAGTGAACTCCTGACCCAAACCAAAATGATAATGTGGATATACCCAGTGTTTTGATATACAGAGACACAATGGACAGTATAGCAGAACAATGATGATGCTGCACTTACAGTCATCCATGTGCTACAGTACCGTGATTTCTGCAATGACAGTGACAGTAGTATCTGTCCTGCATGCTTTATCTTTGCTTCCACTCCTCTAGCACATAGACATTATCTAAGGCCACTGTGTGGCCTTTCTCTTCCAGGAGAGGGGAGGATGGGGTGCTCGAAACGCACCGAGGTCTTCTCGCTTTTCCTTTCCACCTCTCTATCAAGGGCCACCAGTAAAGCACGCTTGTTTTGTGGTGGCACAGCACAGCTGCCGGTTGGGAGAGCCAGCTGAGCTCTTGAAGGGAACTGCCACCAGCGAGGGAGTCTCATACCTGAAGGACACAAGAAGGAAGATTATCCAGCTTCCACCTTCTGTGAAAGAGAGCAGACAGATCCCTTCTCTCGCCCACAACCTTTCTCCCCATTCAGGCTCCACAGACCCCAGCTGGCCCAGCAAAACACCCAGCAGAACAGCATCATGGTGATCTGTGGTCTTGTACCCCGGCCGAGAGGCAGGAGTGTCAGTCATGGAAGATTGAAGTGGCACTCTCCATCACTTGGGGACAGTCAGCCTTCTCCAAGCAAGACTTAGACAACTCTTGAGAAGAAAACAAAAGGACTTTGTTTCCATTGAGGAAGGCTACTTTCTTACCTGGAGGAGGAACTTTTTTTTTTTCACATGGGCTAACCTGGAACAAGCACCATTTTTATCTAAGCCACGTGTTCAAACTGCCTAATGTAGCTGGTTTCCATAGTGCACTTTTCTGTAGAGCATTTAAGTAACTAGGAGCTAGTCGTGAGAAACAGGGAAGTAAAATATAATGCAGAATCATTCAAAACTCTGTATCAATTCTCCTTGATGCACATACCTTCATCTGAGGAGGGAGTGAGAGGAGGGCTTAAAAGCCGTTTTATCAAAGTGCCTTTGTGTTCCCACCTTCCTCTCCAAGCTTTCCTCTTGCTTGTAACTCACCACAGCCAGTGATGGGGACTGCTACACATGAGACTTGGCACATCACCACACAAGTCGTACCTGGCCTTCTTACAGAGTTCAGCCTGTATCAGTCCTCCCGGAATAGCATCCCCTGGATTTACACCCTGATGAACCAACCTCCTCCAGCTTTTGAAGACTCAGTGAGTCTGGAGTAAATGAGGTGTCCACCCTGTTTTTAGTTATAGCATCCTTGTTTTGAGATATAGGCCAAAGAAGTCAAGGAACAGCACTCTGTCAGGGTCGGCAGTGGACTCTGGGTTTCTAAATGACAGCCCATGCAGAGAAAAAATAAAGGTGCAGTACACAGGAAATAACTATAAAAAAAAAATACGTATCCTACATACCAATGTTATACTTCCTGATTCGGGTCACACAGGTGACAACGTTTTCCACCAGCAATACATCTTGTAAATAGCTAAATGCATTGGCAAATATGGATCAAATTTCCATGTGAACAAAATGCAATCAACTGTTCAGCTAGTTGAAAATGGCAGCTACCCACAGTAAGCAGTTGTACCGGGTATTACAACTAATGTTCGTTTTTTCATAATTTAAAAGGTACTATCTCACCAATTTACCACTTACATTTACAGTTCACTAAACCTGATGCAGATATAAAAGCTGCATCTGATAGAATCATCTACTGAATAAAATTAATGAAATTACTTTCACACACAGCCTAGCACTGCTTTAGCTTTAAAATTTAATGCAAAATATCCCGCATATGAATTCTTTTTACATTAATTTTATTGTCATATATGTTGAAAAAAAAAAAAGTCTCTCTGAAGGCTTTTGGAAAGGTGAATTTTCAGAATCAGTTACAGTTCTCATGAAAGGCTGTGCAGTAACCTACCTGGAGCCCGAAAGTCCTTTTCCCACCTTTCCTTCAAAAAATCAGGTGTAGTGTGGGGGCATGAGAGCACCAGCTCCCTATGCACAACTTTCACAACATTCTTTCCCAGTATCTCTGCCCATCAACTGGAGTACCACACCTAGGCATGGGAAAATAGCTGGCTTCATCTCCATGCACATTCCTGCCCTCTTTGCTTGTAAAGCCAAAAAGGTTATAAATAGTGACGGCGAGCACGTGACATGGACTTGTGTGGGGTTAAGACCTCAGATTATTTCACAGGTTGTTGAACAGCTGCCTAAAATATCCTTTCTGTCTCCCATTCCTTTTTCTCACACACTCCCCCAGAAATTTACACAGAAAAGATGAGCTTAAGCCAGCAATCTAGAAGAGATCTGAATCTTAATAAGCAAGAAGCAGCACTGCTTTTCCTTAAGTAGATCAATCTATGAAGACAAGATTTTTCTCTCTGGTTGGGAAAGCATATGGAGAAAGCATTGGCTAAGGGCTGAAGGAAAAGGATGCTTCGCAAACAGCATATTTAGCGTACCGCAATGGCGGTGTTGCCAACGGCAAAGAAACGTTCAGTGAAATCAATATCTATGACAGCTGATACTATCCACGTACTTGAAAGCTAAAGGACTCTCCCGTTGCAAGAGGGTGCTTTGCAGCTGTATTTCATCCATCTTCCCCCAAGCTCCTAAGTGTCTCCAAGGATCTTGATGTAGCAACCTGTTCTCAGTGGCCCTGGCCAATGTGCCACATTAGTTGCCTTACAGCGTGCCTTTTGGGCTGAGGCTGGGAGCAGTGTGCAAAGCGACAATTAACCTGTGTAAACTGGACAAAAGGGGATGTTGAATCACGAGTTCTTCAGTGCCCTGAAGCAACTTGGTCTGCCTGAGGAAGTCTGCTACAGAAAGCAGGTTTAAAAGGACAAAGTCACACACAGATGGGGGAGTGCAAGCAAAGCATTTCTCTGACTGGAGAGCATGCGGCATACCATTAAGCTACACTTAAATAACTAGCAAGCTAAACAAAAGTTTTAAGTAGCGCATGATGTGTGTCTTTTGGAAGGACCTAAAATGTGACAGCTGAAGACGAGTCACAGGATGTTTAACTACTGGAGATCTGAAGCTGTCCAAACAGATGCTTAAACTGTAGCTAGAACCAGAGAAAAACAAAAAACCAAGACTGTTCAAATCAAAATGACGGCTATGATTAGAACTGGGCCTGCTAATGTAAAGACAGAAAAATAATTAATGTATTGCAGACTACAGCACTTAAAGGAGAGCAAGAAGGCTGAGTAACTGAGCTTTATTTCATTATATTTTACCAGGCTTTAAATTTTACCCATCTTTAATACCAGATGCAGCTCTGCTTATCCACTACCAGCTAATTTTGCCTCGGCACAAAAGCTGAACAGCTACGCCACAATAACTAAGCTGCAGTCCCCTAACTCTTTCACACAGAAGAACTGATGTTTATGCTACTTTGTAGAAACAGAAACACAAAACAACTTTCATGCAGCTCTGGAGTCCTTCGCAAATCTGCATCTCAGGTTCTGAGGAATGAGTCTGTCTGGATTTCTTTTCTCATATGTTATAAAAAACCTAACACCTTTCTTTTTTTCTGGCGTCTTCCACATTTACTTTCATTGCCTTGTAAAATACAGCCACAAAAGGAGATGGACTGTGATCCTCTTCCATATGCTACTGAACTGGGAGGAGTTTGGCTCAGAGGATGATCAGTGTACTACATGTGGTCATAAGAAAGCCTGATACCAGTTCTCTTAACATTAATAAGAAAAAAAAAAAAACCCCACACTCAGATAAGAATAATTTGTAAATAGATGTAGCTGTGCACTTGAAAAAGAGGTGCAGGTAATGTGTTTCAGGACATTGCCAAAGAAGTAAAAGAATATTTCCCCACTGCTTACATTATTTTAAATATAACACAATTCTTAAAACAAACTTTTGGACAGAAAATATCTTTGGCCATAGCCTGTATTCATATTTCACCCGTATTAAACAGATTAGCTCACAGTTGGCTAAAGACTATCACCCCAAAATACAGCTGCTCTTAATGTGAAGATGTTCCATCCTTGCCTTTGTTGATTTGTGTTCACTTCCCCTGGTTAATAACAGCTAAATAAATATAATAATAAAAAATGCCCGCCTAATTCTTAATTTGAGCTTGTTGCGTTGAGTTTCCAGCTATTAGCTCTTGTGTGTTCTTCTCTGCTAAATTAAGGAGTCCTTTCATATCCATTTGTTCTTACCATGGAGCGTTTATACAGTAATCAGGTCACCTCTCAGTCTGCTCTAATACAAAGAACAACTTGATCTGCAAGTGTCTCATTATACAGCTTTTTCTCTTCCCCTTAAGTAATTAGTATTGCTTCCTTCCTCATACTCTACACTTTTTAGTATCCTTTTAAAAAGTATGAAATGGAAACAATTTTCAGGTTCTGACTGTTGTACTCCAAAAATTACTTTGCTGCTTCCATACCTTCTTCTTCCCATACAACCAAGGTGCACGCTAACTTTCCTGCCATTGTAGGGCCCCTCACACTGATCAAATGCCCCTTCCAATCTCTTTTTCAGAGTCACTGCTTTCCTTTCCCCCCTATTATTTTTATGTTGTTCTATGTATCTAGACATATAATTTGGTTGCTTCGCATATTAAAAAGCACGTCCTTTAAATGGACTCTAGTTGCTTAGTATTCCTGATCTCTCTGAAAGAGAGACTCTTCTTTGGTCATTGGCAGAGCACCTTTCCAATACACTTGTAAATGTTAGGAGCAGGAATTTAACATTCACTGCTGAATATGTTAAATGGTAGCGAATTCAGTGTTGACCTCTGCATAGCCTCCCTCTAAGAGTGTCCTCCTTCACTGATTACTCCTCACTAAATTGTATTTTTAAAAATTTGCTAATTATTCAGCATTTTAATTACGTAACGTTCTCCATTGAAAATACGAACGACGTTTTCTGCTCCCATGGCAAGACTGGCAGAGACAGTTTTACCTGTCTCTTTTTGCCTTCCTTTATAGTCTTATGTAAGGCGCACTTACTAGGGACCATCCAGGCATATTCATCTAATGAAGTCTTTCCCGTTGTGCTGAAGTGGGACATGTTTGAAGCTCAGCGTAAGGCTTGCTCTCCTCCCACACACCAGTGTGGGCTTGTGACATCCCACCAAGCGTCTAAGATCCACCCACCTCCAAGTGTAGGGACAAGGCTCCATGGTCTGAGTGGTCCCACTCAGTCCTTTATCTCCGGTTTAAGCCAGCTTCCTATAAACTATCCTTACTTCTATGTATTTACCTAGTTTGTACAGCTGAAGACAAAAGAAACGGAGGTGTACAAGAAGATTATATGGCCATGCTGGCCGTCAAAGACAGAATTGTGCTCTGGCTTTCAAGGACTGTGTAACACCCTCCCAGGGCAGAGCCACACCAGCACTAACGTGGGTCAGTGTGTGCTGCCATGAAACCACCACCCCAGGAGCTGTACGACACAAGAAAACATCTATAGACACTGTGCTCAAGGCTTGCTGTATCCAACTGCCTAAAAGCGCTGCCTAATCACAGCTGCATAGCTGTGAAAAGAACCCTGATCAATTGTAACTTCATCTATGGAGAAAGTCATCTTAAACTGGGCTCAGGTCTGTCTTCCACTGGGATCTTCCAATAACATCAAGTGCAAACGTGCTGAAAGGCTGTCTTTAAATTTTCAGAGCCAAATCTGAGTGTTCCCATCCAGCCTGTCACCAGCATATGAGAAACACCAGGAACAAGACAGAGGCCTTGCACGCCAGCAGTGTCCTGCTCCCAGGTCACTCCCAGGGGGCTGTTAATGCCAGTGAAAATTAACAGAGTTACAGTCACACCCATTTCATCGATCTTGGGTATTGCTAAGCTGTACCTGGGGATCCTCCAGCTGAGCTACAGGAATAAACCAAAACCACATAAATGTACACAGCTGCTTTTTAATAGCTGGATATACCCATTAGAGGTAGATTCTGTCCTTCTAACAAGTTCCCGGAATGGCCCTATCTCTGGATTTGGGAAACATGCCCAATCCCTAACCTTTTAAGCAGCTCGCATTAATGCCTGTCATCTCTCTCATAAGTCTTGTACAACAAGGGCATAAACAACACGTTAATGGTATAGTTACACAAACACTTCTCTGGCAGCAAATCTGGGTCAAGAAGTTCCCTCGCCACTTGGTCCAGCTCCAGCTTTAGGATTTCTTCACCGTACCAGCCCGACTGTCTGAGGCGCTGCGCTCTCGGCAAGACTGCTGGTTACCAGGGTAAAAAACAAAACAGAAAAACCTCTTCCATTGCAGTCTTTTCCTCTCCAGCAAGGAAAAGGGGGTGGAGAGGGAAGGCAGAATAGAAATAGACATTTGGAAAAGCTTTTCCAACTGTTATAATAGAAGAGGACTGAAAATACTTGAACTGACTTTGCCGTCTTTACCAAGAACTCGCACTCAGACCTGCGCATAGAGAAACACATATCAACAGAAGAAACCATTCACCCACCTGTGTTAAAGCAGTCAGAAGCTCTTCCAGAGGCAGCCTAGAAGATAGCTTGGATTCAAACTGTAACAAAAGTACAATTTAACTTTCAGGGCAATTCAATGTGAGATTTGGCTTATGGTTTTCTCAACAAAAAAAGGAAACAATTATAGTTACAGGATGACAGCATGACCGAATTATTAGGGCAACAGCCTGGATGAGAGAAGAGCTCCCGACTAGCTCCCACAGACACCACCAGCTCTGCTGACAGGAGGCAACCAGGAACAATCAACAACGAAACCATCAAGAGTGATGTGACTTGGCTTCACTGCGCTAAATCTCCTGCTTAGAGAGTCTCTTTCAGAAGTCACATGGCCTTAACCCTATTTAAAGTAATGAAAGTGAACTGAATTAAGAATCCTTGAATCCAGAATAAATCCCCAGATAGTTTTCATCCTGTTTACAGGAGAACAGGAATAAAGGAGTCCCCGGCTCTTTTCATTTCATGCAGCCTCATCAAAATTCCCTGCTACACTGATGAAGTTAAGGTCAAAGATTTGTGACCCCACTGCTCTGCAACTTGCTAGAAATTTGCTTAATTTTCATTCCAAATTTATTCATGGCCAATTTATTCCAATTTATCCTCATAACAACACTGTCCTTTGGGTTAAATGGCTCTTCTCCCGCTCTGCTCCATGTATTCTAGGCAATATCTCATCTTCTTGCAGACATAATTTTGCTAGATGAACGAGCCAATCTTTTTAATTTTTCTTTCAAAAGGGGAATAGCTTTCCACCAAACTTTTTCCAAAAGTCTCTCCTCTCCTGTTCTAACTAGAGTTCAGCTTTCTTAGGCGTGGATGACCAGCCCTGCACACAGTATTTCAGATATCATTTCACTGTTGCCCTGGATGAGGAAATCTATTTTAAAAATTAACTTAGATTCACACATTTAATTTTTGCTATTATTATCTACACCAAGAAACTTAAAAAATATCAAGTTCATTTTTTTGAGCTCATACCTCAGTATTTTGACAGAAACCTGGGAAAATTAAGACTTGGGAATATTTTTCCTCATGCTGCATTCTGAATTGGAGACTAATAAAAATATCTCTGCCTATATATTGTTATGTCAGGATCAAATAATTAATACCACATACCTTTAATATAATTGAAAAAGAAATAACATGCTTCTTAGTCTCAATAATCTTTTCTAAACATCCTATTCAAGGTTATGGGTAGGTTATAAAGACTGTATCTGTTTTCCAGAAATTGAAAACCTGTGCTAAAAACCATAATGATTATGGAATACAAGATATTTTAGCAGTCCTTAAAGTGTACTTAATTTTATCTCTATATTTAATTATTTCTTTCAAGATTTTTACTAGGCTTTCCAATTGCTGATGCTTTTTTCTCATTAAAGTGATAAAATGAGTCAACTGTTACTACTTAAAATTTCGTTAAGTAGCCCCAGGATGGTGCCAACAGTTATGCAAACCTTAACGGCCAGAATGCTTTGTTTCTCGACTGCTATGAATGTAACCTGCACCTGTCATCTAAGCAACACTGTCATAGACTATTTTAAATGGAACAGGGCTTTACAATTTTGTTGGGTTTTTTTTGTTGTTGTTTTTGTTTTATGTTCTGTTTTGTTGGGTTTTTTACAGTAAGACCTCTGGCTCCATGTGACATATGGGTGTGAGTGTGCACATGCTTGTGTGTGTATCTTCAGCTCGGATAGCAACTTGTGAAAAAGCAGGTCCATCTTAAGAAAGAGAGAGTGTTATTCTGATTTATACAAATATGAACTTAGAATGGCTACTGAAAAAGTCATTGGATAGAAAAAAACTGTACCAGTTTATCTGTACATTAAGTCCCTTCCTACGCGACTGAATGGTCACCTTTTGAAATTCGAGGTGCAGAATCCCAGGGCTGCCATTTTAAAATTGGCAGAGCAACTTTTGTCCAAGACCTCAGTATTTTATAAATATTGTCAAAATACTTTTCTGTAAAAATTACTACCCCATCACCACGCAAATATCTTTCCTCCCTCAAACAGAGAAAATGCAGGCAAGCTCCACAAAGCACGCTTTAACAGAGGTAGGATAAGACCCTGGAATCTTGTCTACCATGGAACGACCACCTCAAAATGAACTCCATCACGTGTTGCATACATGCAAGCAAAATTAAAGCCTAAACTACTTTCTTAACTTCAAAGTCTTAGCAATTCAATTGTCTGAAGGACTGTTGGGGCTCTTGAGAGTTACTTGTAGGAACAGGTATCTTCAGTCATCTAAGTCAGTGAAGGGGAAAGAAAAATAAAAAGGTATGTTCTTACAATCTATTCTGTGAGGATTTATATTTGCACTCAGTTGTCTCATCTACAGCTCTGAGTACATTCACTTGTACAACATACTTGAATAAGACTCAGTGGCTAAAAAAATCTTCATAAAAATTAATATCACAGCTTCATAAAAATTAATTTTTTGGTTGCTTCTCCTGTCTTCTTGAACCAGATTTAGCCTGCTAGAAAGGTAACAAGAATGCTCTTTCATGTTGAGCTATCAACACAAGGCACTAAAACTCAGCTTTGTGAGCATCCTGAATAAGAAAAATTACATATTTGATTTTATTTTTAAACCACAGCTTGTCAAAATGAACCACGTAGGATAGCAGGGACTCACTTCTTCATGCCTAACAGTAATCACTAACTTTGTCTCATTTCAATTCGTGTGTTACCTTGTGCGAAACAGAGAGGCAGATAACAGGAGCTCTATGTTCCACAAAGGCAAACTTTCTTTACTACTTAATAGACGCTCTAAATAGAGCACCTGAACTCCAGAAGTTAATTTATACCACTGTCTTGATTTACAGCTGGGTTAAAGCTTTAGGGCCCAATTTTGGTCACCCTCCATACATGCAACTCTCTTACAAGCTAGTGCAAGCTTTGATATGAGAATTGAGATAAAATACTGGACTAATGCCTCGCTTACTACTCTTCAGAGTGGCATTTCAGCTAAGGGAGCAGATAAAATATACCCATTCCAAACACAGTCGTCATCTTACATTTAGTGGACCAGAACTTTCACATCATTACTGAGAAGAAAATTCTAACTACCCTTAGTAAAAAGGAAATAGCACAGTTGCAACCCCAAATATCTGTGGTTTCTAGGATGCTTAGAGAATGTAGCCAGCAGCAGGCAAACACTAATACTATATTTCTGCAAGACAGTAAGGGTACTTGCCACACATATGGACACATATGTGCATGCACATGTATTTGAAAGAAAGCTTTTAAAAAAAAATGTAAAAAGCTTCCCCCCCACCTCTCATACAAGCAGGACAAAGATTGTGTAAACTGCTCCCTGCGCCATCAATCGTGGCTGGAGAACAGGAATGCTGCTGACAGCAGTTGCTATTCTTTTGATACACCAGATACATGCCTCGCATTCCTGTGGCAGCTGACACCACAATTAGTCCTTGTATGGCCAAAAGGGGGTGGGGAAGGAGGGAGTTCTTCTGAAGAATGTTTAATTTCCATGGATAAGCCTAGTTTCTTCTATTGCAGTATTGTCAGCTGTCGGAATCATGAAGTCTTTATACTCTAATTCCATTCATAAGTATCTTTTGCCTTTTAGAAAAGATTTCTGAGAGGAACACTTAATAAGTTTCAACCTTGTTTTGTGAAACTTCATGCCAGTGAAACTGGGGCAGGACAAAAAAAAAAAAAAATCTCAGAATCAAGTTCCCTAGCATATGAATGAAATGTCTACTGAAATCGGGAAAAGTTTTGCCTAGTGAGTTTTCTGGCTTTCTTTTTAAACTTTCCTGGTTTGAAAATGATTTCTGACCTGAAGGTTTACTAAATGCTTGATTTTGTGTAAAGCCCTACCTGGCAGCAGAATTTGTGTAAAGAAACAATAGGTGTTGATTACTAATTGAACTTGACATGTATTTTTCTCTTAACATAAAATCACTCCAGTGATCACAAGAGTTTCATAATCTCCAATATCCAGAAACAATTAAAGGTTCTGTCTGGTCTCCAGTAACAAGTTTTGGAAATATGCCCATAACCAATGTGCTCTATAGACTTTAAATAGAGATATAAATAAATATATATATTTAGGCAAATCACAAACTGGTTCAAAAGTTCTATGTTAAAGACATAGAGATACATGAAAATTCACTTTTTTTTTTTTTTAAGTAGGTAAAAGTTGCATGTTAACACACTTTCAGATATTTCTATTGCATCATGATGAATGGACAATTTGTGCCTAGAGGTCAACATCTTTTCCATTCACCACAGTTGGAACAGAAGTTGAGTAGGCTGATGCAGAGCTGCCAAGACTGTTGTTTCCCATGCAGGCTACATAATTTTTGCCCTTTTCAGAAGCCAAAAGGGAAGGCAGTGCAATCTATTGGTTTGCCTCCAGCTCAGAGCTCAAGATGCATTGGGGGTTTAATGATTCGTGTGTGTTATGGAACAGCTTTGACACTGATATGTTTTAAATAAGAGTCATATTCTGCTTCCCTGACTTAACTCATAATTTGATTATACAAATGCAGACTTCCCAGGGGCTCTTGTAAGACATTCCAAACAAACATTTCACTCCTTTTCCTCTTATGCCTGCATTTCTCATGTTATCCTATTCATGACTGACATTTGCTATAAGAACATCCAGAAGGTACCTTGCTGTCCAAGAGGGAAAAGAAATTATTTCTGCAGAACCCTTACCATTGCAAACCCAGACCCTGTTATTGCTAGTCCCATGAATAATCACACACAGCTCTTAAATAACTTGGTCCTCCGCTTTTATGTTTCATTTTTTTTAAGGCTGGAGGGTAAACTGGAACAAAACTAACATTTATTTCCCCTTCTTCTGATTTGCACCCTTCCTACTCACCATGATGAGAGAGAACCATGTCCGAAAGATAGCATGCAGGACTTTTATTACTGCTCATTTGAATTCTTACATGGTACATGATATTTATATCCTAGGCTCTCCTTAAGAGGATATGCTTATCTCTACACCACTCAAATGCAGAAATACACAGTAAAACCTAGGGTTTGCATTCTATTCTCTATTTCCTCCCCGTTCAGTATTAATATATTAAGCAAACGTTACTATAGTATGATCAAATGGGTAGAGCTGTAGGTTACATGTGAGCAATGTGCCATCAGACCACATTTGCGCTGCGCTGGCAGTGCGCTCCACCATTGACTAGTTTCTTCCAGGGGAGCATTTTCCACCGAGAGTTCCTTCTGCTTGAGCATCTTAAGGTGCCTCATAAGCATCAAGTCAGCGAGCGCTCCACTCCTCCTTACTTCAAACTTGCTGTTCCTTGAAAGAAGGTTGAAAGAGCTGTATAAATAAACTGAGAAAGAGTTTCAGAAACGCTGCATACAAGTGTGGAAAAGTCAGAGCTCAAGTGACCTGCCCAGCAAACCAGTGCCAGAAGCAGAAGGCCCCTTCGCAGCCCCCTACCCCGGAGGCGACCCAGCCTTATATAGCCGCTGCCGAGAGCCTGCCAGGTTCCCCAGACTGCACGGTGGAACTGGTATGAATTCTACCTGTGGAAAGGAAACACCTGGGGTGAAGCACTGGGAGCTGCCCAAAGGCTCCATCTTCTTGGGCAGAGCTCACTAGAGGGAGCACACACACCGCTGCCTCCCCTCGCTACCGCTGCGAGCTGCCGGAGGGGACCGGCTCCAATTTTCAAGTCTCCTCAACTGCTGAAAGCGAAATGAAAATAATAAATCGAAATGAGTAGACATAAAAATCACCATTGCAATTTTCTGGGGAGGGTTTTCCTTTAAAGAAATTTGGGTTTAGAAGCAAGTCTGATTGTTCTGATGGGAAAAATACAATACTAAAAAAAAGATGGACTTGTTAATGAAAAAATCCCATCTCCCTTTCCAGAAACACAAAGGTAGTTTTTCCAGCCCTTCCCATTTTCAACAGTTGCACTGGGATAATAAAATAATCTTGTTACCATACGGTCTGAGCAAAGAAGAGGAACCAGGGAGTCTTGACAGACTGTGAAATGAAGGCTTGTTTTTCCCTCCACCTTTCATCAGTTTATTTTCTTAATCCTGTATTGCTGATAGATTCTGGTGTAAACAGTTGCATAGCCAAATGATTAAATACCATCACTGGAGTCTGTTGGGCAGCAGCAGCTCTTCTGGAAATGACTGCTGCAAGCTCAAACTGAAGTCATGACCGGAGGAGGCTGTGCTATGGAGCAGCTACTCTGTTCTTACTTGTACCCACCTTTCCAAAACAGACCAGAGATGCATCTTCAAGCAATTTTTGCAGAGATGTATGCCAACGTTTTGTTGATTTGTTTGCAACACAAAGAGCTTGTGCATTCAACTTACTATTTTTTTCAATTAGGAACTTTTCATAATTAGCACACAAATCACCTGAGCCCGATGCTGATGACAGTTCTCTGTGGTCTAAAAGAGCCCTTTGAAGCTCGAGACGAACATTAACTCCTTCAAGTTTGCATATTTGCACATCCACCTTCTCCATTTCCTCCAGCCAGCTGCAGGTGCTCTGGATAGTACCTTCTGTTTGCCTGCTAATGTATGCACCTGAAGCAACTGTTGCATGTCCCAGACCTTGCTCCCCGCTTCTCTCCTACCCCCTTTTCTTTTGTTTTCTTTTTTTTTTTCTTCCTCCCCCCTTAGTTTTGTTTTTCAAATAGTTTTGCAAGAAGGCTGCAAATGTCTATTTAGACCCATCTACAACCCCCTGGTGAAATTACCCTTGATTCTCCCCTTGCTCTGCATTCTTCACAGGCTGTTTGCACCTGCACAGTTCTTCAGGCACTGCTGTGTGAAGGAATTTCTCTTTTAATCCTTATGAGGTGTGTAACCCACTCCTAATTCAGAGCAGCCAGAAGACGGGTCTCCTCAGGAGAAAGGCCAAAGTCACACTTAGTTACTCTTGCAAGCAGATACACGCCAAGATTTGATGATCATTTCAGAAATGTCAGGAGGTTAATAGCAATCAGCTCTATTTACGTAGGCGTGTAAAAAACCATCACACATTGCGAGCACGTGTATGTTGGGAAAGAAAAGAAGGGAAGAAGAAAAGCCTTTGCAAATGACTAAAACTAATCCTTTTGTCCTAAAGATTCACAGAGAAATATCAAGGCAGCCACCACAGCCTGCAAATCCCAGTAACTTGGCAGTGTAAACCCAATGTTGCCAAAGAGACAACCTTTAAAAAGAAACTACTGTAGCCCTCTCTAGCAAAGCGCACCATTCCAGCCCTGCCAGATTGCTGTAGGTCATGGGCAGAACATATTGAAGGTTTATTTCTCTAATAAAGGGAGTAAGTCACTTTCTCTGCATCTGGATGAAAGTGATCTTTCAGCAGCTGCCACGAAATCCTCTCTTGGTGGTGGTAGCTGGGACTCTTTCCCCACTGCTGCTCAGCAATTCTAGCAAGCTCACATGACGTGCTTTTCCAAACAAATACAAATAACCAGTTTATAAAAAAACCAAACAAACCCTAGTCAGTACAAAGAAGAAACGCAATATTTTTCAATACTGATGACACTTTTCTCCACGTGCATTTTCTTGCTCTTTTTTTTCAGTGGTTCTCTGACATTTTTAAATTGTCTTTAGTACCAAACCTTCATTCCAAATAGATCAATCCAAACTGAGTGTGATGGAAGAATCAATATGGCTTGGGAAGAATTAAACCCATTTCTCTCTTGAGTCTTTGAAGGCTCTTAAAGTGCCAAATATTTTTCCCATTAACTGTACCGTAGCCAACCTACTAAATAGCTGGAAGGTGCTTCTTAATATTTTAAAAGCATTGCTCTGAATTAGCGAAAGATCAATCCTTAAAGAGTATTGGCTGCTAAGGGAACCTGACAAGCTACCTACACAGACATGTACCTACACAGGTGTCTTTATCTGAGGAATTCTCGACCTTCCACTTCTAGTGTTGCATACTCCAAGACCTGACAGCTGAGAGGCCTTTCTGTGGCAAAGATCTCACTTCTACTATCACTGCAGGGAAAATAAAATGACCTTCTAAATCACAACAGAAGCAAATCGTTAAATGGTGAAACAGAATTGCTCGAGCTTTCCTGAAATTCTTTGCCTGCTGCTTTAGCACTTACCAAAACTGACAAGAATTGTGCAACTGCAGAAATATTTGTCAAGCACATCAGCATGGAGTTGGCAGCATTGTTTGCTGAGACACTTTTCTGGTGATTCCCCTCCGAAAGTATGACAGTTTCTTACAAGCCAAGAAAAGAATATGCAAGACATCAGCATGATTTTGGGAGAGAATTGGATAAGAAAGCCTAAGATGACACAACACAATTTGTTCTCCATGAAAAGATGGTCTGAACAGCCATGTAGTAGTACTTGAAGGCTACATCTGAGGAAAGAGAATATAGTAGGAAAACCCTTTGACTGTTAGAACCAAATTTTGAATCAAAGCTAATTGAGATATTGAACCGAAGAATCCAAAGAAATAAGCAAAGATTTTTATTTAAAAAAAATAACCAGTAATCAGNATTCTTCTTTGACAAGTTTTTCCAGGCACAATATCAAGCACACCCAGCCTCATGTCTGCAGGCTGTTACAGGGTTCTCTATTTCTCTAGTAAGAGGTACCTTAGCAAGCAACTTTCACTGCATCAGACTTTTGCACCAACTCCAATTCAATGGTGAAACTATACAAGCTCTTTGAAAAGCAGGACCTGACATAGTCACAACTCACCTGTTGTTTCCTTTCCTTACCTGAAGATGGATATTGACCTTGCCATTCTGGCATGTGTGGGCATATATGATAATAAACCTTTAATAAACACCACAAGCACCACTTTGACTGAGAGCAAAGTTGCTTCATGTTGGAAGGGAGATGAGAGGAGAAATACCTTAGGAAGTTATTTTGCTCCCAGTCCATTAGTAAAAGGTCTAGATAATCTACTACATGAGCACTATTTGAGCCACTGAAATGCCTTTAATTACAGCTCTCATAATTGGAGTTACTGCTATAATAAAAGGGCAAAAGCTTGATCTGGTCTGCTGGAAAAAATGAGGGCCCTATTAAAAATTAATTTATAATAGCAGGCTTTATTCTGAAAAGGGCATATTTTTTCAAACTGATTTTATGCAGTGCTGATATGTTTTCAGTAAAGGAATGGCTTTTCCCAGGGCTAATGTTACTGTGATGGGAGTAGAGAAGGTACCACTTTGCTAAATCTGGATATGGGCAGCTGTACGTTACGGTCTGGCTCAGCCTCTTCTTTGCATTCAAGATGGTTACTCTGGTAATCTTTGGACTGTTTTTGCACAGTGTGTAATGCTTGGCTAGGTGCTTTATTAAATTCAGAATAAACTAGCACATTCAAGTCACTTCCACAAAATGCTCCCCTGAGTCAGAGAGAGACACTGCTATCACATCTGGCCAACTAAAGAAATTTCCAATTCACTCTACAGTTTCTGCCCCTCTCTTGGAGCTTATTTTGCTGAATGACATCAACATTAAATTAAAAGAAGCAGCAAGGAAAATCCCTTGCCTCAGAAATGTATTTGGGGCTAGCTAAATGCATGTGGAAAGGAGGGGGAAGTAGAGCTGGTTAGGAAGTTTGTGACAGATAGACTTCATCAAAGTGAAACGTGTAGTAAAGGGACCATATTTCCAATGTCTGTGCATGTTTTTTTCCTTATACTTAAAGTACATATATCCAATTTTCCAGTCCTAAAGTAAAAACTGATAAGACATTGACAACGTAAAAGTGAAAAGAATGTGTAAGTGGTGGAAATTAAACTGAAAGTAGCAAAGATTATTGAAATACAACTTTTGGTTGATCAAGCCACATCCTTTTCTCCCTTCAAAATACAGGCAAACACGCAGTCTGTTTAAGAATAATTTCAAAGTTCTAAAGTTTATCTTCGTCTCTGGTCAAATATCCGCTCTAAGAGTCTTTATACCTGCCTGTATTTCTTTCATAAAATAGATTAGCCTTTGTTCTGAAGAAGGGTGCTTTAAGGCTAAAGATAATTCAGCTTCAGTGTTACACCTGGGGACTCCCTACCTGCCTCAGCCACAGACAAGGAATACCTGCTGGTTTCATATTGGCTTGAACCACCAAGTCAGCCATGATTGGTATATCAAACACCGCAATAGATACAGTTTAAAACTACAGACAAGGCAGAAAAACTCTGCTCAAAGTGCAAGTATATCTCATTGAGTCCAATGATACATTTAATAGAACGCCTGTTCACAAAATGAAGTTCTGGAGAAAATTTTACGGCAGAGGGATCTAAAAAAAGACAAAAACCCGAAAAAAGTAATTGAGCAGAAGGTAAAAAAATAGTTGTCACAATGTTAGTCAGAAACTGTGAATTTTACCTCCTTGAAAATTCAGTTTTGCAAAATTTTTGTTCAAATTAAAGCTTTCTAGATGCCAGAGCAGCAAATGTAAGACAACTTAATCATTTATAGGAGACTGGAGACTTGAGTTACAAATTGTGATGCAAACCCAATGTTTTTAGGCAAATAAGTGCATAAAATACCCTGCTGGAATGCATAAAAAGCTTTAAGTGTCTTTTCCCATATCCCTCAGTATAGTGTTATGTACTGAAAAAACAAGGAGGAGCTGACATTTGTGCCTAAACTAATCTGAATGTGCAAAGGAATTCTACTATTCTGGCTTACCCAAATCCAACAATTCAGCTTTACAAGCACCTGTGCTGAGTGCAGTAGCAATCAACATAGTAGCTTGCAAGAAGATACTTTACATAGATCTCTGTAAATTAAGCTGCCTTCTACATCTGGTCACTGCACTTACAGCGATACGTTTTCAATGTAATACTCGGTGGCAGATTTGCTCTGCAAATCTGGGCAAACTGCTGGGGGTTTTGTGTACATTAATTTCCCATCTGTCTAATGGTAACAAGTCTTTTTTTGCTTAAGAAGAGTGTCCTGGGAATATGTAAGTTAAAGGATGAAGTGTGCAGGTACTCTAGCAGAAAAGATTGTGCCAGCAAAACAAAGAGCAAGCAAATCTGAAACTACTCACAACCCTCTAAACGACTAGATCTTAATATTCAGGCAAGGGCTGGGTGCCATAAGCCAGGCACCACATTTTCTGACTTGTGCTTTTATGAGGGGAGGGGAATGAATTTTGTGGTTGACAGGTGCCCACTCAGACAGCTTAGGCTCCTTAGGCACAGCCCCTGGGTGGAGCGATATTTAGTAAAAACACGTCAGTGATACCAGTGACATAATGATGGAGGGCAAAGGGCTGTCAGACATCATCAGGTCACATCAATACCTACATACCAGAAAAAGAATTTTAGGAAGTCCTCATCTGCTGCAGCAAAAGCAATAATCACAAGCACAGCTTCCCCAGGAATGTTTTCTGACCTCGAATGTCTTACCTATCAGGTGACACCAACAGCCACTTTAGAGAATCATAAAACCAGACAACAAATGCTGTCCTAGTAGAAATATCTACAGTGAAGGTTGTATAAAGGAGATAACTAGGTTATGATCAGTCCGGCCATTTTCAGTGTGTCAGGTTTTGCAGGACCAGCCTCTCCACACTGGAGTTCTGTGTGACTGCCCCTTTTCTTGCCTCAATGCACTGCCCCTGATTTTTCTCCCCTCTGCTGATGGTGCTCAGCCTCCCTGTTCTGCAAACACTCTTGCATTTACCCTTCCTCATCAGTTGTTCTTTGCTGCCATGACTTTTTCTCAATTAATCTCCTGAAAAGCAGTCCATGAAGGACCTCAATCCTCTATGCAGCTATAGGGTTTTTTCATTAAATATGAAGACTAATTTGACAGGCGCACGTTTTCACCAATTGTCTTAGTAAATCGCTGCTATCCCACTTCCCTCCTTTGTCACTTAGCTTCGGCATTTTACTTTGTCATCTCCACTTGCTGCCATCGCATCTGCTTAGGCTGTGAGCTCTTCAGAATAAGAGCCTTGTTTTTCTGTACAGCAAGACACTTATTAAGTGTTAAGGCTCTGTAAAATAATGAAGAATTTTCTCAAGACTCCGTTAATACATTGGTGATGTCAAAGCAGTTCCAAACAGACAGGCAGGCACATAAAAGCCTGGCAGAAACTGGTGCTCTCAGCAAGGAGGTCAGGGACTGAAAAGCCCCTAAAGACTAGCCATTTTGATGCACTTGAGAACAGCTAGCATGAAATTGGTTCCATTCTCTTTTAAAGGATTAAAAAAAGCACCTAACAGCAGCCAAACTCTGCTCCCATGGAAGTCAAAAGCTTTGCCGTTCACATTAATGCAAACAATTGGACAAATGCCAAGTGCTTTCCAACGTCCTGTCCCACACACCTGATTTATATTCAGCATATGCATGTATGTATCTTAATGACTGCACTTCAGCTAGCATTATTAATTAAAAAAAAAATAAACCCACAGAAGAGACCAGATTTTCACTTAATTTTTATGATGCTTATTTATTAGCCATGCAGTCTTATAAGCATTGCTGTATTTCCCAATGTGAAATAGAAAAAAAACCCCAAAACACAACCATAAATGAAACATAAAAGCATAAAATAAATCAAACAAGCAAAAATACATTTTTAGCTGCTGCTGAAATTGGAATACCAACTCTACACGTGAAGGCATTAGCATTGCAGTAGTACTGTGTGAGCTAAACTCACCTTGCTATCTGTTCTTCAGCCCCTGTCTCTGGCATTTCAAGGACCATATAGATGCTTCTGAGACACGTGTCAGAAAGCATGTGGCCACATGTCCAAACCTACTGCGTGCTGGCAAACAAATGGCTATGAACTTGGTACCTGTACATGTTGTTGAGTAAGCAGGAAAACAAGGTCTTATTAGCCCCATGCACTCTCTATGTTTAACACAACAGCAGTTGTCACACTTGCAGAGCAGACAGCTTTTGCATTAATGGTAGGTAGGCAGAAAATGCCCCAGGGAAGTGGAGGCAGCAGTAGCGTTGGCTGCAGCAGAGAGAGGATGCGCACTTACTGTGGGTGTTACCTACCCGTTTCTTTCTTTCCAACGTTATTTTTACTCTCAAGCTGGTCTTACTTTTGAAGTGAAGCATGACTCGCGCTGCAGAGTGCTTCAGATTCACCACTTTGTTTTGGGCAACAAAGAAATAGGAGGGCCCTCCCAAGGCAAGTTATTATACCCCCAAACACTGCCCAAGGAAGACATTTCTGCCTAGCTGATACACTGCTTAAGGGGCACTGCTGCATTCTGAAATATGGAGAACTAAGGCAAAAGGGTGAGAGAGATTTGGGTGGCAGAATTTAAAACAAGATGGTGGAGGTGGGGGGAGGCAATTCCATCCCAGGTAGTACTGGCATCCTGTAGTCAAACGGAGTCTGCCAAATTGAAAAGGTCTGCCTTTCCAAGAGCATCCTAAATTATAGGCCACTTTAAAAGATACTTCAAGCTACATTCCCAAACGTTTTTGAAAACGTGAGCTGTCAGCATGAGGGCAGAAGCAGGCAGCAGGGTGGGTGCAGGTGCCCTTGCAGTCGGTGAGTAGGTAGAAAACTCACCACCAGGGCAGAGGAAAACATTTTCTGACCATAAAAGAAAACCCTCAAAACAATAAACAAAACATCCCCCTGAAATGTCAGCTCTGCAGGACAGGGTTGTTCTTTGCTTTCCAGCAAGTGCCAATGAAGCATCTAAAAAGGTGCTTTGTGATTATTTTCCCTTTCCTTACTTAGCTTATGCTTTCAGGCAGCTGTGGTCTAACACTCTTTTGTGCCTCCTGTGAAGATGCAGACATCGCTCTTTGGCAGTACGTGCTGGGAGAACATGACATACTCTCACAACTAATCTTTTCTAACAGGGATAAAATGACCTCTTGTGTAAAAGGTTTTCCCAGATTTATGCCTCGGTTTACCCAGCAGGACGAATACAATTGCCAGAAGGAATCCAAAAACTAGTTCAAACTAAGAAACAGTATGAGCTCAGATCCTTACCTACTCAGCAAGAGCCACTGCAGGAAGCCTACAGAGGCTTTTGGTGAAGGCTCAACAAGATATTTCAGATGTAACTTGTTAAATTTCCAAGTAGTGCAAGTAAGTGTGATAGTACAGAGCCACGGGGCCCGGTACTCTTGTTAGCTTGCTACGTAAGCTTAAACTTGTGAACTATTTTTAGGACATAACTGAAGCTATTCTGCCAGGAATTAACTACAGCATCAAGGACTAGGTTTGAATGGAAAGGGATCACTATAAAACACCAGCCCCAGCCTCACCCAGCAATAGATGAAAATTACACTGAGCTTTCTGCTGTTTAATCAGCTCATTTTTTTCTGCATTCAGGCGTCAATCAATTTATACTTAAGAACCAGGAGTTTATGAAAAGCGGAAAGATTCAAGCAAGGCATATGACCAAGTTGCAGTACCTAATTTTCTGAATTACTTCAAGACCTTTTTTTTTTTTTTTTCTGGTAAAGCAACTGCAGGAGGAGGTTGCTAGTCTTCTCCCCCAGTGACAGTATGCCACAGCGATACCCTCCTCCCTGGCAGAGCTGGCAGGATTTGCTAGGCAGCACAGCACAGCTCCAGGTGCTGCTAGCCCTGCAGGTGAGCTGCTCCCCATCCCTTTTGCTCCTGTCCTACCCCTTGCTGCTGGCTGCCCTTCACGCTCTGCTCCTCCTTCCTCTGCTAGCCAATCTGGCCAGCTATTTCTCTCGTTTCTTTGTCCTCTTGGCCTTTTTCTTTCAGATATATCTATTAAAACTAATAAAACCATATGCAAAATAAATGCATTTTAGGCCTGTTTTAAAGTATCTCTCTTTCTCTCAATCAGATGTCCAAAAACTCTCATTTTATTGGACTCCCGTCTCTGCAGTGTAGCCCTCAGTCTCCAGGCTAACAGAAGGCATTGCTTTCAAATAAGCTTTTTTACATTATTTCTATGCTAGCCAAAGGGGAGAAATCCTGCCTTGACCCACAGCTCCACTGAGATTAATGGGCCCCTGGGCCCATTAATGGATTCATCTTTAGACCTCTTCCTAATCTTTCCAATCCTTTTGTCCTGGCCTTCCTGCTATTTAATTTCAACTCCAGACAGGTCAGGCTTATTTTTTAGAATATCATTAATTGGCATTGTAACAGACTAGTTTCCACTTTCAAAAGTATCTATGGGCAGTCAGAAGAGCCGCAGACCATGACAGTCTGTGAATATGATACCAGCTGTGGAGTATAGCACTTTGCAGCCTACAGCCACACGTGACCATGCATGGGAAGGAAAACGGGAGCAAAGGGACAATGGCCATGAACATGTAATTGCCCAAAGTTTAATGGGGCATAGAGTTAAAAGGCAGCTTATTTTTTGCCTTTTTTCCCCTCTTTATTATAATACCCCTTAATTGCTTCACTTCCTGAAAGTCTTAAGACAGACTGGTATCCCAGGGAAACACATCAGTGAAGGGAAGACAAAGGCTTGACTAGCTAAAACCAGAAAGCATTCCTTCAGATCCCCCAAAGCAGTTCCAAGTCTGCTAGGGAAGAAGTAGCCGAGGAGAGTTTTGCAGCTGTCCTTATTAGCGAAGTAGAAGTAATGAAGTAGAAATCCAAAATAAATTAAAAAGAAATAAAAAGCAACTTAATTTTAGGAATTGATGATTCCTAATTTATCTAGAGATCATAAGGCATTTTCTGGGAGACTGAGAATTATTAAGCTGTATGTGTGGCCACTACTTATAAAACTACCAACCCCTCCTCCATTTTACCAGTTTCCCCCAAGTTAGGAACCTACAAATAATTCAGCTTCGTCTGGATGCTTGGGATTGCCCAGGTGCAGCGTTCAAAACTCCTTATGCTAGGCTCGGATGGAGAGCCTTCACACACAATGTACATAGAGGCTTGCAAACTAGGGCAGTATGGGTCTATGAAACTGAGTACAGACTAATTTTTTTCGCTTATAACCCTTTATATTATTGCAAGTTTTAATGCTCCCAAGTACTAAAGGAACATAAAACTAGCATCTTAAATTATTGCCTTATATGTGGAGACAGAGCCTCACAGTTTGCTTCTGAGGTACACTTTCATAATCAGTTAGGGAATTTCTCTTCTTCAGAATTAGAAAATGGAAATTTAATAACCTGGCTAGTCCAAAATAGAAAATAGCTTAAACATTAACAATGTATTAAAAAAATCTCCCAAAGTTTTCAAAACCATTACGTTTTTATGAAAACATGTTTTTCAACATTTGTGCATATTATGGTTAGCCACAAAAGGCTTGGGCCACATACTTTTTCCTGTATTGTTCCCTCTTTTCATTCTCCTGATGCTGATGGGCCAAACCACGAGCAGATCTTCACTGCCCCCCCTCCCTTCAATAGCTCTGCTGTTTTAAGATGTTACTGTTCCTCCCTCACACTGCTTTTTACCGCTCCGTCACCAAAAGCGGCCTAAGAAAACGCAAGAGCACTTCTCAGACACCCAGCGCAGAGCCCTGCTCCTCATCTCCCACCAGGTCCTTGGTGCCGAGCCACCAAGCTTTGGCCACAGACCCTGCTGGGGGGACATCAGCCCCTGGCACAGGGTGGTAACGCACACACGCGGAAACCCACCTTTCCCACTGCTGCAGATGCTTTGGCAGCATGCAGCTTCCCTTGGCTCTAGGCAAGATCAAAACCTGTCCTCTGGTATTCAGAGACAGGGAAATTGGGCTGTTTGTCTGCTGGCTGTCAGAGACCACTGCACGTTATCTTCAGGGTTTTAATTAGTTGTTCGCTGTGAGGGTACAATCAAATATTCTACCTAGGAAGTTCCTTTCCTAGTGAACTCATGTGCTAAAGATTCCAGTAAACTCAAGTTCCTCCCTGAAATTTGGAGAGTCCTGTTCTTGACCTGAGAACAACTGAATTTTGGAGGGAATATCAAAGGGATGTGAAACAACCTGAGATCCCAAGCAAAAAAAAAAAAAAAA
>VYZV01019486.1:0-11905 GCA_013401275.1 Pandion haliaetus
GCATGGCCAGCAGATTGAGGGAGGTGATTCTACCCATCTACTCCGCTCTGGTGAGATCCCACCTGGAGTACTGCATCCAACTGTGGAGTCCTCAGTACAGGAAAGACATGGACCTGTTGGAGCAGGTCCAGAGGAGAGCTACAGAAATTATCAGAAGGCTGGAACACCTCCCCTATGAGGAAAGGCCGAGAGAGTTGGGGTTTTTCAGCCTGGAGAAGAGAAGGCTCTTCGGGGCCTTTCAATACTTAAAGGGGGCTTATAAGAAAGATGGGGATGGACTTTTTAATAGGGCCTATAGTGATAGGACAAGGGGTGATGGTTTTAAACTAAAAGAGGGTTGATTCAGACTAGATATAAGGAAGAAATTTTTTACAATGAGGGTGGTAAAACACTGGAACAGGTTGCCCAGAGAGATGGTAGATGCCTCATCCCTGGAAACATTCAAGGTCAGGTTGGACAGGGCTCTGAGCAGTCTGATCTAGTTGAAGATGTCCCTGCTTATTGCAGGTGGGTTGGACTAGATGACCTTTAAAGGTCTCTTCCAACCCAAACTATTCTATGATGAGCTTTGCATTGGGCTGAATTAATCCTGGGAGCAAATGCTCAAAGACAAAAGCAGAACAGAGGCCTTTGCCTTCCAGCTCTGGTTCACATCAGACAGAAATAGCAGTCCTGTGTCATCTGAGACATTGCCATGCTTATTGCTGACTCAGCCAGACACCAGTGACTGAATCCCAACTCACCCATTGCCTGCCCAAAGCCATCCATCCAGTGTTATTGCCTCTTAGCATGTCCTTCCGTTGGACTCTCTTGCCATCATCCAAGCAGTTGCTCTTGTGTACAGCCTTAAGCAGAGTCCAAGTTCCCCACTCCTTTACCAGTTCACATTGATGGCCTCTGTGACACCTGGGTTTTGAACAGCTCTTTTTTCCATAGAGCATTGTCAGAGGGCATCTCAAGACCAGAGTCTCTCTGAGCAGAGCAAAAATGGGACCAGACAACCAGAGGAATTTCTGTCCCACAGGAGGGGGGAAATGTGGATGTTCTCAGGTCTGGATGCATGGAGAAGACACAAGTGCTCCTCTTCATTACTTAAACCAGCTCTTTTCTCTCTTAGGTATCACAACTGTGCTAACAATGACAACCTTGAGTACGATCTCCCGCAAGCACCTTCCCCGTGTTTCCTATATAACAGCCATGGACCTCTTTGTCTCTGTGTGCTTCATCTTCGTCTTTGCAGCTCTCATGGAGTATGCTACACTCAACTACCTGGTGGGAAACAAGAAACCACTCAAGCACAACAACAGGAAAGCCAGACTGGTAGGTTGAAGGAGCCAGCAGAGATGGATGCTGTTACAACCCCAAGCTAGTTAGAAATATCTCTCCTGAGCCTGCATTGGAAACTGCTGATGTGGTTTACTGCCTGACCCATATTGTGTTCATAATGTCCTCAGACCACTCCGTGTGTGGGTCTGAGCACCTGAAAGGTGAGACACAACCAGAAAAAGCAGCTGAGGCTCCCCTAAAACAAGGAGGTCCCTGTCAGAGCCAGGCACCCTGTGCTCTCTTCAGAATTGCTGGAGAGCTTATCAATACAGTTTAGGATGACTCACATGACCAAATGTAAATATCCACTGTAAAACAGGGTGATCCACACCCAGGTTCTTCCACCTGTACAGGTTTGATCTCTGTGGATTACAGAGGTATGTTATGTCACAGAGATGCAGAAACATACTTTCTTTGTGGTCTGTCCATCAGTAGACCTCCTGAGTGTGGAGATAGTGAACCCAGAGTGGTCATCATCCTCTTGAGATCTGCCCAAGCTCATGGCGGGTACTTCTGACACATTGGCTGAAACAGCACTCTGAATTGGGCCAGAACTGAAACCAAAAAAAAGACAGATCTCTTCTGTACCAGCTTCATTTCCCAGTACGGGTGGAGAGAGCTCTTCCATGAGGCTGATGATATGCCTCTTCTCCTGGGCCAAGAGGTTATGGGTCACACACAGCCTTTCCCCAGCTCTTCTCCAGCAACTGACAGCAACCAGAAGACACATCTGGACTGTATGCTGTGTCTTCAGAGACAGCTGAGCTCAGAGGAATGAGGGAAGAGGCTAGCACAGCTGAAACAAAACAGGTCCTGTTTCTGCACTGACTATTGGTGGCAGAGATGGGAAATCAGAGCAATTAGATCTTTGCTGACTAAGGCTATGCCCTAGGGTGCCAGGGAGGAAACTCACAGTCATGCAGGAAGCTGCCAGTCCCCACAGTATGCCAAGGTGGTAATTTATGACCAAGTGCAGAGGTGGGGAATGATCAGTCATCCCTCTCCATTGAACTGCACCTATGCTATGATCTATTGCCAATTGGATGGGTTTGGGTGTCTAGAACATGTTTTCTTGCCTTTTCCTTCCACTTACCCCTCCTCATTATAGCCACCTGCCGGTGCACAGGTGATGCCATCCTTTACGACCATCAACATCAACAACATCATGCACTGGCCCCCAGAGATAGAGGAGGATGACGATGAAGACCCTGGCTCCCCCTGCCTGGAAGGAAAGGAATGCAAGAGGTTCTTCTGCTGCATTGAAGACTGTCAGACAGGAATGTGGCGGGAGGGGAGGGTCCGCATTCACATCTCGCGCTTGGACTCCTACTCTCGAGTTTTCTTCCCCACTGCCTTCCTGCTCTTCAACATCGTCTACTGGATTGCCTATCTCTATCTCTAGCCGTTCTTTGTCCTCATCTGGAATGGACTGGAGACCAGCAAAATGGGCTTCTCAAGGAGCATAGAGAACAGCATCTCTTTGGTTGTAGTTGATTGTCAGCCTGAACAATTCAACCTGGTGATTCCCTCTTCCTGCTCTCTCATCTCTTCTGAGAAGAACCAGACAGCTTTTTTTTAGCCTTCTAAATTATCTTTTTAGAGAACTTACCCTTCCCAAACAACCCCCTCTCCACCACCACCAGCATTTTACTCCTTGTAAGATTGTCCAAAAACATCCTATTTCCATCTCAAACGTTAGGGATTTTGTCAAAAACAAAAACCTTAATGTGTTTCATTTTTCCATCCAATCCTACTCCAAAATTCCATGGGAAGTGATGGCAAATGGAGTTTTCTGCACAGTTATTAAGACTGCAAAGACAATAAAGGAGATCTTACAACTTCTACACCACTTCCACCAGAACAGACTTTGTGGAGTGCTAGAGGCTTGGAAAGATCAGAAGGAAAGAAGTGTGAAAGAGGGCAGCAGTACAGCTTTTCCATGGTAGCTGGGCTTGGCTAAAATGTTTTGAACCTGCCCAGAAAGCTGACAGTGGCACTGACAAGGATGGACTAGCTGCAAGCCTCCACCAGCTCCCCGTAGAATATCTGTGGAGCCTTCCTCATGGATCACTCCACTTGTACCAAGTGGCACCCAAGGTATCCACCCACTGAGGCGTTGCTGATTATCATCAGATGGTGGTAAAAAGCACTTCACAAGTTTGGAGGGCCCATCTGCCTTACTGGAGCAGACTCTTCAGGGCCCACAGTGACATTCTGCTTCGTGATCAGGACTTTGAGTAGGCTATGCAGGTTACGCTAGGCATAGCCAAAGGAGAAAGTCCTTACACGACAAAGACCAGAAGCAGTCTCATAGGCCTGTTGTGAGGTAGCTTTCATTGGCCTTTCTCACGTGAGCTGGGCCCTATTGTACCATGCATCATAGCAGGACAGTGCTCTCCTTCACAACAACACTTGTTGAAACCATCAGATCTGTCCTTGGTAGTAGGTGCTAACCTGAGAAAGGGGTACTAGAAAAGGGAACACGATCAGCCACCAGTGCTGCACCTACCAGTGGTGGAGAGAGAGCATTCCTGCAGCTCAGATGTGTTTCCTTACTTCTTTTTTTTCATAATTACATAAAAACCCAGACTTTAGTAAAACTGTATGGCTCCTCCCAGTTGCCACCAATACTTGGCCCTTTTCTTCCCAAAATCAGGAAATGGAGCAAGTTGTCCTTGGTAGATTTCAGGAAGGTCAGACATAGTTAGATGGTTCCTTATGGTCCATCTTGAAGGGATAGAGAAATGCATAATGCAGTCTCAACTGGGAAGAAACTGCATAATGTAGAAGAAACTCAGGCCTAAGGTCCATAATGTGTAAATCAGCTGCCTCCCCATTTATACCAACTGCTGATGTGGCCCACAGCATGACTGTGACAAGCAATGTACCATTAATAGTTACTTATTCTGTAAATTACAAACAAAAAAAAATTCTTTTTAAAACCAGCATGTTTTAGAAACAATTAGTACTTAAAAGGCTTGTTACAAGAAGAAAGCTGGCATGGCTGCAGAGAAAAAGTTAGGAACAGCTGGCTCACAGGACAGCTAACAGGGGCAGGAGGTTTTACATATTCTTAGAGAACAATTTGATCTGGTTTAAAGATGGATTTTGACACTGTTAAATCTGATCTGAATAATGAAGTGTCATGTTTAATTCATTCAGCCTTACCTTGGTTCCAGAGGAACAGCTAGAGCGCCTAATTAAGTATACAGTAGTACAACACTCAGCTAAGTATAACCTAATGGGGTCAGACCAGCATAGCTCTGGAAGGGGAAATTGTGCCTGTCTAACCTGTTACAGTTCTTTTAAATACCAAGTAAGAGATAAAGGTTACCCAGAAGCATAATTTGCTTTGCTACTCCAACAGCTTTTGAAAGGATGGAAAGAAATTATTGCGGGTGGTTCTAACTGAGGAAATTGATTTAGCAAAAGAATTATTAAGGAGGTTCTAATTAGAGGAAATTAACTGAGGAGAGGGGAAAAAAGAATTGTTAAGGAGGCGCTAATTAGAGGAAATTAATGTTTTAGAGAGAAAGGCACAGAGAGGGAGAAGTCTAAGAAAAGAATCAGAACAACTTCCAGACAGGGAGAGCTGCTGTGTGACAGTGCCGACTCCCAGCCAAGCAGGTTGATGTTCTGCTCCTGATAGCAAAGCACTATTAGATGTAGCAACAGAAAAAACTCCTATGACTCAACTGTACACCAACAGGGAGCTGGCTTAAACAGGGTCCTGTGATCTCTGTGGGGAGCCAAAAGGAAAGAGCATCCTAGTTTAAAACTGGCTCACGCGACAGACTCTGAATGAAGCATGTCTTCACATGTCAGAAGGCAGCTGCTAGCATGTGTGTGGGAGAGGACACCCTGGTGGCAAACCAGGGCCCATGCCAAATATGCTCATTAACAGTATGGTGGCATAAAAGGTGTGCAGACAATGTAGGCTGCAGCAAACACAAGCAGCAAAATGTGGAAGGGGAGCATCTGAGAAAGGGATGGTGGAAGGGAAAATTTAACATCCATGTGCAAAGGAGTCCAAACATCTGCAATTCACTGTAGCTTTGAAGCACATGGGAGCCTTGATGGACACAGATGATCATCATGGGCACTGGAGTACAGACTTCAGCCCTGAGAGCAGGAGGTTGTTGAAATTAGACCTTTTACAGAATTAGCCAGGAGAGAAGCAGAGTGTACAAGAGACCTAAGAGGATGACAGGGACTTGGGCAAAGTAAAATTGAAAGATTATAAGATTTCACCAAAAAAAGATAAAGCCAACACACACCTAGGTAATTTAACCAGTGATGGAGGATTTGACAGAGGAAAATAGCCTAGCGTGGGCTGGAGCACAAGGAAGATGATTAGTAAGGCTGGGGAAGGAGGAGGGAGGGGGCTTTTTGGCTTAGGGAAATCTGTGCCCATCATAAATAGCTCAAAAATAAAGGCATGCACAAATTCAGTCACATTTTTAAGTTTCTACAGTATCTCAAAAAAGGAAAGCTAAGAAAAGCCAGAAAGAAAAATCTGCCATTTTTTGGAATTACTTTGCAAAGATCCAGTTTCCTGAAAAAAGGTTTCCCTGCTATCAGCAGGGAATCCAGGGCACAGAGACATCCAGTAGCCATGTGTGGCCCTGCTCAACAAGACAGTGGGAGTCAAGCCCCACTGATTGCCTCCTAGACTGTCATAAAACACCTGCCTTTCCCTGCATGCTGTAGTTTCTGCCATCATGCTGGGGTGGGTTATGGTACCGCAGTGTCTTTCAGCCTGGCAGAGCTGTTGCCTTTTCACCAGCATCTGACTAGCTTACCATGAGAACAAGGGGCTGAGCCATGCCATGCTGGGCAGGAGAGATGGAGACACCTGGGCAGCTGCAAGACACCTGGGTGGCTGCACTGCCTCCTCCCCTCATGTAGGTTTCGACTTTATTTCCCAACCGTAAACTTGGTGGAGGAGCCGCATACTGCCACCGTCACAGGCTGAGTTGGTGCTGGGCTTCCCTCACCTCCTCCCTTCCCCTCTCAGGGATGAGTGAGTCACATTCCCAGCCCCGGTGCCTACAGAGGGTCTCTATCAGACAGCTACTACATGACAAGTTTCCTTGCTGATGGCCCAAGAGTGCTTGATGCTGGCTATCATGGCTGATCCCATAGCAGAAGAACACACAACCCAGGTTAGTGAACTTTGCTGTGAACGTGGTCAGTTCCAACTCTTGCTGGACAATCATCTCTACAACTTCCAGGATGAAGTGCACAATGAACTTATCATCTGCCACATCTGCCTTTAGGCTCTTCTCCAACCTATGGACACCCCCTGTGGACATATGTACTGCTTCAAATGCCTTGAAAAATTCATGCAGGAATGTAACTTTTGTTCTGTGGATCAGAAAAAGCTCTCTTTCCAGCAGTGCCACAAGTCCAGCCTTCTAGTACGAAACCTGTTGGAGAAGCTGATTGTCTTCTGTGCTTTCAAGGCAGTCAGCAGACAATGCAGCAGTGAGAACTAGAAGCTCATCTGCAGGACAGGTATCCTGGTTTCAAGAAATACAAATCTGAACTACAGTGGAAAAAGAATCCAATTTCCAAAGGGAAGGAACATCCCCCTACCAAGGTGGAGACAAACACACACAAGGATCCAGAAGTACCAAATGGAATATCATCGCTTGTGGCAGAAAGCTCTGCAGCTGCTGTGGTATCACTAGGGATTGCAGAGCCTGGACTGCTTAATCCAGCTTTTCAGGTGACTTAAGAAGACCTTCCTCAGAGAGTTAAGTTAGTCTTATGGGTGAAAAGAACACAATTGAAATTCACCAAGAAGACCTGAAGGAAGAGTTGCGGATGAGGATAGCCAGGGGGTAATGACACCTCACTAGGAAACATTGTTCAGGAAGTCTTGCAGGATTCTGTCATTGCTGCAGATGGAAGAATAGCACCTGGGGACCATATTCTTGGGGTGAATAGTGTGAACATCAGCAGTGTGACCCACTGCCAAGCTGTCTCCTTCCTGCACCACCCAGGGCTCAGTACTGGGGCCAGTTCTATTTAAAATCTTTATCAACGATCTGGATGAGGGGATCGAGTCCACCCTCAGCAAGTTTGCAGACGACACCAAGCTGGGCAGGAGTGTTGATCTGCTGGAGGGTAGGAAGGCTCTACAGAGGGATCTGGACAGGCTGGATCGATGCACAAGGCCAAATGTATGAGGTTCAACAAGACTAATGCCGAGTGCTGCTCTTGGGTCACAACAACGCCATGCAGTGCTACAGGCTTGGGGAAGAGTGGCTGGAAAGCTGTCTGGCGGAAAAGGAGCTGGGGTGTTGGTCCACTGCCAGCTGAATATGAGCCAGCAGTGTGCCCAGGAGGCCAAGAAGGCCAACAGCATCCTGGCCTGTATCAAAAATAGTGTGGCCAGCAGGAGCACGGAAGTGATTGTCTCCCTGTACTCGGCCCTGGTGAGGCCACACCTTGAGTACTGTGTTCAGTTTTGGGCCCCTCACTACAGGAAAGACATTGAGGTGCTGGAGTGCATCCAAAGAAGAGCAACAAAGCTGGTGAAGGGTCTACAGAACAAAAGTCCTATGAGGAGCAGCTGAGGGAACTGGGGTTGTTTAGCCTGGAGAAAAGAAGGCTGAGGAGAGACCTTATTGCTCTCTACAACTGCCTGCAAGGAGATTGTAGTGAGGTGGGTGCTGGTCTCTTCTGTCAGGTGGCTGGTGATAGGATGAGAGGAAATGGCCTCAAGTTGCACCAGGAGAAGTTTAGATAGGACATTAGGAAGAATTTCTTAACTGACAGCATTATCAAGCACTGTAACAGGGAAGTGGTTGAGTCACCATCCCTGGAGATATTTAAAAGGCATATAGACAAGGCACTTAGGGACATGGTTTAGCGGTGGATTTGGCAGTGTCAGGTTTATGGTTGGACTCAATGATCTTAAGGGTCTTTTCCAACCTAAATGATTTTTTGATTCTAATATCCAGCTAATGATGGGGACTGGAAACGGTGATCTCAGCATTTATGTTTTATGGCTTTTGTTTGGAAGATAAAAGGAAATCAGGAAAAAGGTTGATTTCTCATTTGTCTGTCTCCAATTCCTATCCTTCCCCTCCAAATTATGCTGTGTAAGGGAACATTTTTAGACTGTATGCTCTTCAGGGCAGGCACTCTCTTATTGTGTGTTTGTACAGCGACTAGCACACTAGGGCTTGATCCTTAACTGAGATTTCTGGATGCTACTTATTATAAATAATAAAGAACAGTATGGACTATCTGTCTTCAACACCACTGTCTATCCACATCTTGTAAGGCTAAAAATTGTCCCCTGTCCCCCTTCTGATAAGGTTACTGGAGCTGGTTAATATTTTTATTTCCCCAGAGAAAAATATCTTGTTGGAAAGTGGGGAAAAATGTTGGTCTGCTATTTTTGGGGTGGGTGGGTGATTTTTCTGATATTTTTTTTTTTTTAAGAAAGAAGTTGCTTTAAATCAACACTGCTCAAAGGCATGTTTAAATGGTTTCTACCATTTAAAATCATTGTTTCTAATGCAAGAGAAACCCTTGCTTGGTCCTTTCAGGCTGTTGCCACTGTAAAGAAAATACCAATGTCTCTCCAAGTGTTTTTTGGGGGGCAGGGGGGTGGCATTAATATTTGGTGGACTTTATTTTGGCCTTTCTGCTCCCCATCATAATGCTGGTAACTTTTGGGGTGATCATAATCAAAATGACAACCCCAGCTCTGAAGAAGGCCTCCCCCAAGAGCTACCCAGCCTCCTGTCCCCAAACTGCAAAGAGGAGTGAAGGCAAGCAGTGCTGCATGGCTGCCAAAGCCCGTCCTCAGCCCACACAGCCATGTATGTGAAGCCTTACCCTTTGCTCCTTTGGAGAAGCATTCACTAGTCATGCCCGATGCACTAGAGAAATTGGCCTCTTGATATCCCTCCCCCAAAATGCTGTCTCACTTCTTCAGCGCTGCCTCCCACCCCGCACCCTGCGTGGCCCCAACATGCTGCCGCCACAACCTGGGCCTTGAAATTCCCCTAAAATCTCCCCTAAATATCCAATTTACCGAGGTTAGAAGGGAACGGAGCATTTATGCTAATGAAAAAGGCCCCTCCCAACCATTATAAAAACCCGCAAGATCATCCTAACACACAAAGCATCGCATGAGGCCTGCCTGAGGATGGCCTGCTGCCAGGAAAGACTCCTCTACCTCTCCTCTATGACCCATATGCGCTCCACGAACTTGCAGGGGGATGTGGCCCTGCCATCCTCTCCCCTCACCCACAACATGGAGGAGGGCTTAGCCATCTCCAAGAAGCCGCAGCCCATACCACTGCCTGCCCACTTATGTTATGTCCTCTCCTTAATCTTTCTTTGGGGGCTTGTTTTCTGGGTTTCGTCCTGCCTGCCACCCCATCCCGGGCGGCCCGGAGTTTTCCCGACATACAAGGGCTCATGTTGCCGACCGGCGCCCGGCCCGGGGCAGCTTCTCCCGCGCACGCATGGAGCGGGGCCCACGAGAGCACTCCTCCCCCCTGCCCCGTCGCCGTGGAAACCATGAGGCCGGGGCTGTGCCACCGGTGCTTGAACTATAAAGACGTTGTATTTCTAACATGATTTTCACCACCACCACCCCCTCTTTCTTTCCACACTTTAGCGTGCCAATGGGAGGTGTCGTTATTTTTGTTTGAAGCGCAGCGAGGGGGGGGCGCTAGTTTCTGAGGAAGGCCGGGGTGCCCGTGTGCCCCAGGGCAGAGGGCCCGGCAAGTCAGGGGAGATCAGCTCCCTGCAGGCACAGTTCACACCAGCCCGGAAAGGGAAAACCTCCCTCCTATCTCTGGCACACGTTATATCCCTTAAAGCTTTGACAGATCCCAAAATGTTAAAAACATGAGGTGATGAAGTGGGGGAAGGGCGCAGGGAAAAGAGACAGTTATATTAAGTTGTTACTTTTTATATTGCTAAAATGCTTTCATTATAATTTCTCTTCCTCTTAATGCCTCAGATTTATAGGCTTCAGGAAGATTGAATTTAAGGAGAATGAGTGTGGCCAAAAACGTTTCAAGCTGCAAGAGGGGAGACATAAACACACCTGCCTGCACAGCCCCAGCACGGCTGGGATGGGAGCTGCTACCCCAGGCCCGTGTCAGGGTGACTGCTACACACACCAATTTGTTATTCTTGTCACCTCTTGGAGTAATGGCAGCAATCGCCTGACAGCACAGCACAACTTCTGGCAGCCCATTAAGGGCAGGAGGTACCTGCCGTGAAGTGTTGGGGTACAACATGGCTGGGCTCCCAGTGTTCCCATCAGACTGGGTGAGGAAACCCAGGTACCCAGGGGAAATGCCTTATTGCCTGCAGACCTTCAATGAAGAAGTGTGTTTGGGAAAAAAATTGGGGTTGTTTTTTTTTAAGGGTTGTGCAAGAGAAAAGTGACTCAATTTTCTGTCAGAGGTATCTCAGGTGTTTCAGGTTGGGTTCTTTTGTTGTTGCTGTTGCTGATTCTTTATATTGCTGCCTGGCGTGATTTTACCCCTCTTTCCTTGTTTTTTCCCCTTCTCCCCGCATCTGCCAAAAAAGTAAATAACAAAGTCCAGGCTTCATCTATCCCAGCCACACTTCTGGCATGGTCTGAGCCCATGTGATAATAACAACACCACAGGATGGAAGAGAGCAACCGAAGCCTTAATAGTTGCTGTAAGCAGGTCGGCATAGCAACATCTCCTGAGGCAGGTCTCCGTGGGGTCATTTCTATTCACTTTAAAGCCCACTTGGGCTGCTAGAGTGGTATAAAATGGATGCAGAAAAGCTGTTAATTAGGATTAGCAGCTTCAGGAACATCAAGCCACAGTGCTCCACGCTGAGCCATTTATATGAGACAACTCAGGCCTCTTGACTGCCTTCTGAACCAAGGCACAGGACACCACATGTCAAGGCAGGCGACTGTGAAATCAGATGGCAGAGCCACCCAGTCATCTATGAGAGAAGGTTCCTACCCCGGCTGCTGAATGTCACTGCAGCACCTCTCCTGTGATCAGATCACCTTTTGCTGGACTCAAATGGTTGGCAGGTCCAAGGAACAGGGGAGAAGGTACGGACCCATCTTATCAGTACAAGTTGCATGTGGTATGAAATCCACAGGACATAGGGTGGGTGACTGTCGTGGTTTCAGGTCAGCTCAGTCGGTAACAAAGCACCACGAAGCCACTCGCTCACCCCCCACCCCCTCGCCTGGCCACGTTGGGATGAGGAGAAAATACAAAGGCAGGCTCATGGGTCGAGACAAGGACTGGGAGGGATCATTCCCCACTTATGGTCACGGGCAAAAGACAGGCTCAACTTGGGAAAAAAACAAAATCAATTTAATTTATTACAAATCAAAACAAAAACAAAACACAAGGGTATTAGGAAGGGAAACTAAACATCAGAACAACCTCCCCCCACCCCTCCCGCCTTCCCGGCTCAGTTCCACTTCCAATGCTTTCTACCTCCTCCCCCCGGCGGCACAGGGGAACAGGGGATGGGGGTTGAGTCAGCTCGCCACACATCGTCTCTGCCGCTCCTTTCCTCAGGGGGAAGATTCCTC
>VYZV01019486.1:12158-30724 GCA_013401275.1 Pandion haliaetus
CGCGCGCGTCCGACATTTTGGGGCAGCGAATTCTTCCAGCAACTTCTTAAAGGGGCCGCCCCTGCAGCCCCCCTCCCCTGCCACCAAGGAAAACCACGCCACACAAACCCATAACAGTGACCCTGGGTGAGGTTTCTGGCTGATATACATGCCATAACAGGTCTGTAGGGCTCCAAGAGAAAGCAACCACTGTGGATAAGAGATGGCACCCATGGGTGTTGGCATGCTCTTTCAAGGCCACAGACTCCATGGAAAAACAAGGTAGTGACTTGTGTTTCACAGCTGCTGGGATATGGCTTTTATTCTATTGCCATAAGCTTCCTGCCCTTCATCAGTCTGTAGCATGAAAGGCCCGAGGAAGGTGATAAGTCCCTCATATAGTGGTAACACAGAAAGCCAGCTTTGCAAGAGCTTCTGTCACGCACATGAGCAAAACAGGTTGTAGGGAAAGGTTGAGACATTGCCAGGCTGCCATTGGGCTGATTTGCATCTCTCGTGTTACTGACCCTGACAAACCTCCTAAGGCAATCTTTTCCGACACCTCCACTTTCCAAATGCAAGGTGAAACACAGACGTCTCCCTCACATTATTCTGCTTCTCTTGGTGTTTTCATCTCCTCAGGGTAAAACACTACCTGAATCAGAGATGAGCTGAAGGCAAAACTTCCTATCTGGGAGTGGAGTACTATCTTCCTTGCATGTGTCATTCTTCCTGGAGAAATACATTAGGTCTAGTCAAAGAAATACCCATGGCAGCAATTCAGGCATTCACACTGCAATCTGATTTTTAAGATCACACAGTTCAGGGTTGCTGGCAGCCATGCTTTCAGGTGTGTTCATCATAAAGGGAAAAGTAATTTACCTTATTGACAGCTGAACCAGGTTCAGGCAGATCTGAAATCAGTTTTAAGGCAGAACTGGGCCTATACTCTTCTCCCATTTTATCCACAGAAACTCCCAGTAGCCTCAAAGTATATATATGGCGGCAGAGACTCACCAGGCCAGAAAAACAGAAATCCCTACCCAAGAGTTTACAGTCAGCGTCTTGAAAATGGTAGGTACCTGCTGTGTTCCTTGCCATAATGGAGATCTTCTATTACTCCTCTCCAGGAAATGTCCTTCACCAACCAACCCTTCTATCACAGAACTTCAGCCAGCCCCCAGCAGCATCCAACAGAGATCAACAGCTCAGCGAAAAAAGTCAGACAGTGTGTGAGAAAAAAAATCTGTATGAAAAATTTAGTAAGCTAGAGCCATCACATCTCAAAAGAGTATGTACAATGCTAGGTGACTAAATCTGTGAGTAAGACCATATGTTGGTGCTTTGGCCAAGCAGGTAGAATGATAGAATCATAGAATAGTTTGGGTTGGAAAGGACCTTTAAAAGTCATCTAGTCCAACCCCCCTGCCATAGAGAGGGACATCTTCAACTAGATCAGGTTGCTCAGAGCCCTGTCCAACCTGACCTTGAATGTTTCCATGGATGGGGCACCTCCCACCTCTCTGGGCAACCTGTTCCAGTGTTTTACCACCTTCATCATAAAAAAGTTCTTCCTTATATCTGGTCTGAATCAACCCTCTTTTACTTTAAAACCATTACCCCGTGTCCTATTTTGGTACTAAACCAAAAAGCAGAAGGAACCACACAACTCTTGTGGAACCATCTCAAAGTCCCTGCATGCCCCCTCTGCCCAACACCACTGGGATACGAAAGACTAACAGCCAAGTGGAGAAACATGCCAAGCTCATTCAGGCATTTCTCATTAGTTTCCCAAGATTTCTCAATATTCTGCTTCTCAATATATTCATCTGGCAGCAAATTATAGATGAGGGAAAAGCTTCTCTCCCTAAGCCATCCAGAGAACACAAAGTGACAAAGCAAAATCGTAACAGACAGGGAAACTTTTTGTGAGTCATCTTCCCTCCTTTCCCTCTCCTTTTCCAACATTGCTGATAGCCCCAGGATTGTTTCATGCAGCCTGGAACCAGAAAGTACCTATTCCTGCTGCAGGCATAAATCACTTCACTCCAGAGGAGAAAAGAGGATTTGTAAACACGGCAAGACTTTTACTTTCATTTTACATAAGTAAAGGAAGAGAACAACAATTGCATCTTTGTATCTCTCTACTTAGGCACCTTGTTCGTGCTCCTCTGAGACTGATGGCGCAGTTATGCCAAATACGTGAAATAAAATAACTATCCCTTTCCCAAAACACTTGCCATCATGCCCAGTGTGACCCCCTCCCCCAAAAAAACCCAACCAAACCAACAAAAAAACCCAAACAAAATAAACAAAACAAGTGGATTCATCAAAGAGAACATAAGAGCAGTTGTGATCAGTGCAAAACAAGCCAGGGTGGCTACATATATGTGAAGTCAAATGAAAGGCAAACAGCATGATGTCTGTAGAACAGAGAACAAGTTTTTGTCAAATTTTCAGATCTGTATGTCCAAACTGCAAGGCATTTTCAATGGCACTGATTTTGCTGTATCCTACCACATATTTCAAATTATGGTTTGATCACCAAATTTCACTGCTCAAAAAGGAGGATAAAATCTTGCTCTAGACTGATACATTTTAAAGAACCATTCCGATTTCCTTGGCCAAATTTTCAGAAAAAATAACTTTGTCCTTGAGATAAGTTTTATTTGATCTGCATTGATATTCACAAAGTAACCCATTTCCCCCTGGCTGAAGAGACTGAAATGGTTGCCACAGAGACTTCAGATAAGCCATTAATACATGTTGCTGGGTTTAGGGGTTATAGGGTCACCATTGCATGTGGACTATAGGTAGCCAACATTTCTGCAGTGTTTAGGACCTGAATTTAAATTCAGCACCAGTACATATGTTTATGTTAGGGGAAAATTTGGCAGATTGAGCATATTTCAGAATACTTCTAACATGGTTCTTCAATGTGTTCTTCATCTCGCAGAGAACCTCAGAATTTGGTCTAAGGGGAGCTCCAAGTAGGGCCATTGTACCTCATCTGAGGAAGCTCTTCCACTTCCACTTGGTGCACAGGGACTTCAGGCTCATGTAAAGGAGTTACTTGTTGGCTCCTACAGCTCCCCCAGTTATTACAGCCCTCGGTCTTCAAGAATCAGAATGCTGCATAATTTATATTGGATTAATTTCACTGATAGGTCCATGTGCTGGCTTGCCAAGGTCGTTATCAGACTCAATAGCATGAGTCTCTATAGCCATAAAGAGCAAGATCACCAAGAACTGTCACCTCTGAAGCTGAACTAGTGGCATAAAGTTATGCCACATGCTACAAAGTCTCATCACCAAGTTTTGATTGATCTTACAGAATCACAGTTCACAGCACGCTACACATTGATACTCATCTTTCATTAGCCAAAGCAATAGAAACATCTAGTTTGGAACTCTTGGGATCCAAAAGTACAGAAAACGGAGTCCACATATGATGTCCCACTGGTGAAAAGATAAAAAGCATTGAGGCTCAGGCACAGCACTCCAGAAAGGGAACTCCATGAATTCATCTTGTTCCTGGTGCCTGCCACCTTCTTTCTGCTCTGTGATTCATTAAATTTAGGCTACTGCCCTTGCAAATTGGAAATCTTTATTAAGTGATGTCCAGAAACCATCCAAAGACACAGGAGGTTGCTAGCCCTGTTTGTTCCATAAGCCACACACACACGCAAAACCACACACTTTTTGCCACCAACTATGTCTTGCAGAAACAGCTTTCACCTGCTGATTGTCCAGGCTCCACTCCAGAGAAGAGTTTGTCTCAGTGACTCTTGAAAACACTGAGTCAGGAGAGACCTTTAGTGCTGTACATGATGTTTGTTCAGGCTGGGGCACTGAAGTGCATGGGGCATGCTGGTTTTCACCATCTTAGGCTAGCCAGAGATCCAGGCTCTCCAGGAGCTCTACAGGGGGGAGCAAGAGTGAACCAGCAAGGGTCTCAAGAGTGCAGAAATGCATATGGCTGATATGTACATTTACAGGAAGAAAGAGAAAGAACAGAATATGAGTTCAGAAGAAGTTTTACCCAAAAAAGGGCAGCTGATGAATGCAGATAAGGCATCTGCTCTTACATGTGGTTCACAACTTTGGATGGAGCAAGCACAGAAAAAATAAAAAGCAAAACCACAAAAATAATATAAAATTTCAGTCACCTAAAAATCTATCAGAACGGAAACAATTTCTCATTATGATCAGATTCTAGAGCAAAGCCAGAGCTCTCCTCAGAAGGTCAGACTCTTTGTAGGCTGCTTAAAACAGACTCTGTGAGGATGAAGTACAGGGACTTCACTTTCAAGCAAGTAAAGAGCCTACTGATGCCCAGCCACCCATTCCAGCTTGCTGTAATATTTCCCAGACCCCAGTCTGGCCAGAATAAGTCAGTGGCTCCTACCCAGTCCCACTGCATGGAGGCAGTTGATAATTGCTCCAGAGACCTCTGGTACCTGGGAGTAGGTCTCCTTTCCCAGTGATCCTACTGCTCACCCACACAGTGCCCCAGGGGAAATCACTTTATCCCTATGCTGTATTCAGACATTCTGCTATATACTATCCCCAAATGGTCTAAACTGAAGAGCAAATAATTAGATTCAGGCATTGAGAGCTTGCATTAGGTAGTCCAGGAATAGGACTAGCCCCCTCCTGCGTACAAATGGCATCTACCTTCTGTGGGGCAACCAGGACACAGCCAAGCCTTCCTTGAGCCCCAAGATGGGACAGAGTCCATAGCAGGACCTGCTTAGTGCCTTCTCTCCTCATCTCAGGGACTGCTGCATTGTAAAGGCAGATTATTATACTGCAAAATTTATTTTAGCTATAACTGGAAAAAGTAATCAAAGCAAATGCAACAGCTCAGGAGGAATCAGAGTAGGATTAGACATTTATATGAATAAGAATACCTTCTGCGCTTCGACTTGCTGTGATAAAAATAATAAGAACTTTCATTTTCATGCTCCAGGGCAGAAGCCTGATCTCTGAACATGATCTCATGTTAGAAAGAAATTTCCTCTCCCAATACTAGTCCCCAACTCTCCAGGCCACAGTATAGAGTTTATTGGTGTCCAGTGGCCATCGCTAGAGACAAAGCTGGCTGGAAGCCCATGGGCTTGTTCAGAAGCCACTGCAGCAGGGAAGGAGTAAGGTAGGTTGCAGCATAAATGAAACAAGCCCATCACTCCGTTTTCTTTTTGCATTTCCTTGCTAAGTCTTAGTCCCTGACAATCAGTGAGTTTCTGTACTGGATTCCAGTGATCTCCTAGCTTTGTTTGGTTTGTTTCTGTGCAGAGATGGATCACTGCTGCCCCTTGTCTCCTCTGCCCCCATGCAAGCTGAGCTGTTAAGCTATAATGGCCTTAGCCCCAGCTGATTAATAAACTGGCTTGAGACTGCTGATCTCTTTGGACCATTAAGCCTTTCCCCAGCAACTAGTCATTAATCCCCCAAAGAGTCATCCTAGATGAGGTTGTTGTTAGCCCCATCAATCCTTTTTAAGGCCACAATTTGCAGCAGAAAGGAGCAGAGAAGGGGGGACAGTCTGCATTTGTCAGACAGTGCCATCTGTTCCCCGAGGTTACAGACAGCTACACCAGCCCCTGCATACCAGAGCTTACTGTTTGCACCCAGGTGAGGGCTGTCACTGTGCAACACAGACCATCCACCAAAGAGCAAGATAGTACCACACCAGACATCTCAGGTATTAAACAAGACCAGGAGAAAAAGCCAACATTTGTTTCCTTAATTACAATGCCTTTGACTAGGGCAAGAAGGCATCATAACATACAGTTACCGTAGGAATACCTGCCATATCAATTTCAGCAGAGATGCTTTCAAACAAACATATTTAGGACATGAATTTCTCAGAGCATTTACTACCTACAGGCCTGAGCAAGTCCCCATGTTTTCTCAGCTTCTGTTTCTAATCCCAGTGTTTTCATTATTAAAACAGTCCACATCTTCAGCCAGAAGACTGGATTTGCCTTAATGGTGACGCTGCAAAGTGGCATTTCAGCCACCCTGGCCATAGCCCCCCACACTTTTTCAGCCTCTTCCCCCATTGTCAGCACACTAACCCTGATTATCTTTCCTTAGCTCTTCTAGGACTTTTTGATATCCTTAAATGTTGTTACCATAAGCCATGCTTAGGAGCTTAGAAGGAGGATGGTGGCAGCAGAGGTGTCAAACCTTACACTGTACCCTCCAAAGTTCAGCCTGGATGCAGCATAGAAATCTACAAAACCACAGTCAAATGTTTCTGGACTTTCACTTAAAAACTCACAGCTATTTTTTCCCTCCCCTGTCTCTGGAAAGTTACAGATTTTGAACTCTGGATTTTATGTCCATGTGAGGTTTTGAATGAATGAGTGGTGCATGTTTGAGATCAGGTTTTATAGAGATGAGGTCATATAAGCCTGTCAGCTGGAACCAAGCTACATTTGTACCTCCACACAGAGCAAACTGCCCCAATCTTGTCTGCGCTACTGCATATTGCACTGCTGTTGATGGTCTGCTGGAGCAATCACAGAAGGGAAGGGAAGGGAAGGGAAGGGAAGGGAAGGGAAGGAGGATGATGCTGGTACAGAACTTATGCTATGGACAACAGTTATCTTCTGCAGCTAGTTGTGTCAAGGATGGCTGCTGTTGAAGCCCAGTGTTCAAGCGACATCAGAGAAAATAGCTTCAAAGTTTAAATTGATAGCTTGACTTAACCATGATGCTACTGCTCCAGCAGCATGTCCAAAAGGGGCAATGAGAGGGCAAACCCGTGGCACTAGTACAGCTTGGAAGAGGACATCTCCATCCTCGGCCAAAGAGCTGGTCAGTGCTATGTTCTTCATTAGACTTCCCATGTGTCTGTGTTGCTTCATGTCTCTGTGCCTCAGCTGCCACCTATAATTTGGAAATGACCATGCCAGCGCTGACCTTTCAGTGTGAGACTTCTTATACCGTGAAATATGTCTTACGATTAACAAGAAAAACTTTTACACGTTCTCATCAGAGGTCCTGGTATGCTTCTTTTCTACCAGTACAATGCATGACTTGCATGAGGGCATCACCACATTAATGTGAACATGAGTGTTCAGAAATCATTTTGGCTTTAGCAATGGCTTGGCTGGTGCTGAGCACACCAAGTATAGCTAACAACAGCTGGACTCCAGGGGGAGTGGGGAAAAAAGAGAACAACTACATGCACGTGCAAAAACCATCAGTCAGGTTCTTTTTAAATGATTAATGCAGTGCACAGTGAAAGGCTTTTCAGCTCTCAAATCTTCACATGATTATATAAACCTTAACTTATCCCAGCTACTGAGGACCTGTGTTTGTGGGCATTAACAGCTGCTGCAGTGTTATAATTAGAGCAGAGAATGAGGAGTCCTATGAGGAAATGGAGGAAACCCCACATTGCTCAAGTCATTTAAACATTCAGGGAGATAAAACACTGCAGAGAAGTTCTGGAGGGAGCAGTGCTTGGGGGAGGGAGGGGTTACAGCCACCGCAAAAGTTTTTTCTGCCTCGCTTGGGTCCATACAATTAATTATGGTTATTAATTATTTAGGATACTACAATAATAGTTAGTGCAATAATCATCTCAGCCACCGAAATAGCCCCTTCCAGCCCCTGAAGAACTTACAGGACCTCACAGATTCCCATGTAGTCTCTTGCCTTGCTGCCCGTGGTCTTAGACTCCCTACTGCACCCTTGGGAAAGCGAAGAATGATGGCCCCAGCAGGGAGAAAGGAAAACCCCAGTCAGGGCCCCACCCCCTCCAGATACACAAACAAGGGCCTGGGGTGGAGGACAATGGGAGCTGCTCCCACTTGGGAGGATAGCAGGGAGCATATGGTTTGGATGCTGCAACTTTCCTGGGAAGACTTGCTGGGTGCTAGCATGGAGTGGGGAAGGACCCTGAGGGCCTGCCAAACCAAAGCCGCTCTGGGGTAAATGGGCAGCTATGCCATGGTCCTGCTGACCCTGCTCCCCAGCCCTCTCTGGGTCACCTGTCCAAGAAGAACTTGCATGTGACCCCAAATTCATCCCCAGAGAGCAGCTTTCCCCAAATCCATCACCCATTTTTGTGCTGGTGACTCCCATAGCCTGTCCCAGGAGTGCTCACATTTGCAGCATGCTCCTGTGATTTCTGCCTCTTCTCCCTGGCTGTGGGCATCATGGGCCAAGAGACACCCAGGGGCTGAGGACATTGCACTGATGCCAGAGGTTTTGCTTCATCTCAGGGCCTTGCAAGCAACTACGTTCCTCAGTGAGCAGCCAACAGCAAAAGGTCACTTCCCATCCCACAGCCTCCCACCTCCATCCACTCACCAGGTGAGCCCAGAGGACAGGAATGCTCAAACTCCCCTCTGGCCCCTCCCCTTCCCATCATGTCAAGTGGCACCTCCCGCATAAGGATTTAACTCAACCAAAAATTAACGTATTTTACAATGCCCACACCCTGAAGAAACACCAACGGACCCACACCATCAAAGAAATAACAACTCTGAAAACCAAGAGCTCTCCTTCCTCCCTCAAGCAAGTCCCAACTCCTGCTAACAGCATCCACGGTCCTCGACACGACCCAGCAGGCCGCATCGTCCAGCCTCCTGGGGGCTTGCATAATGTGGAAGTGTCAGAGATTAGAGACAAGAGAGCAGCAACTGCAATATAAAAGCAAACTGAATAATTAAAGAGAGGAGCTGTTCCTCGCCGAGAACAAAATGAAAGAGTTGTGTGATTTGAGCAGAAGTGACCTTTACACTTCATTACAAGGAGGTGGCATCCTTATAGGGTTATTAATATTTCCAGCTGAATTAGCTTGAGTTAAAAATGGCTCAAATGAATGAAGAGGGAGAGTGTGCACAAAAATATATCATTCTGTCTTTTTCTCCTCCTCTTTTCTTTTTACCATTTTTGTAATTGTTGACTTGAAAGCAGAAGGGCTGAGCAGCCACCAGGAAAAAGGCTTCATTAGAAAGGGTGAAAGCCACAGGATGACCTGGCCAAGAGATCTTCCCTCCCCACTGGCTTTGCTTCAGCAAAAAGCCTGTGTGATGCCTCTGTGGCTCTTTCCCCTTGTTCTCATCTAGGGCACAGAGTGTGTCTTCATTCACCAAGCTGCAAACACATCATAAGACTGACGTCCAGGTGGTTTTGAGCCAGCAGTGGAGCTCAGTGCTGCTGCTGTTGGGTCCACATGGAGTCACTAGGATCTCCTAGGGTATCACAGGTCTCACATGTGCTCTCATGATTACTGTTCACCTCCCTCTGGGCCAACTGATTCCCCTTCCCGCTGCCCACAAAACATCTTCCCACTTTCATTAGTAGGGAAATGGACCCTAGCTGCTCAGCAAGCTGTGGGGGCATTTACACCCCGACACAAGAGACAGACATACATCCTCCTTTCCAAAGACATAAAGCCAAGGCCTTCACTAAGATTTTTTTAGCAGAGGACAGACCATAAAAATGCCAGAGAGAAGAGCTGCTTCGATGCTGTAGCTGACAGAAGTTCATACACACACAGACTTTTTTTTTCCCCAACATGCACACAGAAAAGGACCTTTACTCCAGCATGTCCCAGCAGACACAGGCCCATACAGCCTTACAAAAGCATGACTGTCAATAATGTCCCAAAGCACTGTGTGAATTAAATGAGCACAGCTGAACTCGGTGATCTGAACTTAAATCCAAGCTGCAATTTTGCTGCTCAGAGCCTTGAGGTGTACACAGTTGTGCTTTTTGCTCGGATCACTCAGTCTCATATTAGTCCCATCACTGACTTTGCAGATGCAAAAGCTCTTCTACCTTGATAATGCATCCAGATACCTGGTTGCTTCTCCACAAGCCTGACATAAACAATTTCTTTTAGTGCCCCTCTCTGCCCAGCGATAACAGACATCAGGAAAACTCACCCTAGCAAACAGAAGAAGAAAGAAACATGAAAGCAGGTGCACATCAATAAGGAATGAGGGTGCTGTCGTGGAGCCTGCAATCAGTCTCATGGGCCGCATTGTTACCACAGTGGTTACTTCCACACCATCCTCCCTGGGGGCACAGCAGATCGCCTTCCCCTGCTCCACTTGTGGAGGGGGCTTTTGCAAATTTAATGCAAAAACCCAAATCGAAAAGACAGTTTAGGCTTTTGAAGCCATCATGAAATGGACACAGTGGCAGCTGCTGCTCCTCCAGTGGCTGCTGAATCACAGCCCCTCGCTTATTTATAGGCTTCCCCAGGGTGCTTGCAGTCGAGCTGATGACAAATGCCAATGAACATCTACTCTCACCCCACAAGGTGTTGTTATCCTGGCTACAAGGGAGATGAAGAGCGACTAAATAACACCATCAGCTGCTCCAGATGGATGTAGTGGAGGCAGGCAGGGGATGCAAGACACTTCACCGACCAGCCAGTGCCTCCAGCATCGTCTGAGCATTGCTCCCAGCAAATGCACAGTTTCCAGTTTCTCACCCTACAAGATGTAGCTGGTGTCCATTACTAAGCCCCACAATTTTTGATGCTATCTTCACTCTGACAAAGAGCAATGCTCTTATGACCACAGTAAAAAGGACACTGACACACAGAGCAAGCAGAGGACTTAGCTGAATTCTGAACCGAGCAGGGAAACATCCCAGGGATGGAGGTAGAGATCCTGATGCTCCAGAGGGAGGAGCAGCAAGAGATATTGAGACCCAAAGAACAGCCAAAGTTTTCCCCTTTTTGCTGGAGACTATTGCACATGGGCCAGGCAGTGAACAGTTCTGAGGGCAAGAGAGGAGAAAATTCAGACTTAATCGGGCCTTGGTGCTAGGAGAAGGCATGAATGTGAAGGAAGTGGAAAGGAGAGGCTGAGCCTTCCCCAGGCTGGTTCAGGGAGGTAGGGATATCTTCAAGGGACAGCAAAGGTGAGCTGTACCATCCTTCTGCCCATAAAGGCAACCTCCCCAGGTGATCTCCATCTGGAATGTGCTCCAGAAGGAAGAGGCCATTTCCCTCACTGTAGTGCCAGGGAGCATCCACAAAATTTGGTGCTGTACAGCTGGCAAAAGTAGGAGTCAGCCAGCAGGATCACCATTATCAGTGATGATACGCAGGCCATAGAGATCACAGCTTGCCTTGTAGATGTCACTGGGACCTGGCAGTCAAGGAAAAATATCTTATTTATAAACTGGGATGAATTACAATTGCTGACGTATAGCCCACATGGGAGATGCTGCCTGCTTTGCAGAGCAGAATGACTCTTTAAATGATACATGAGGCTGCAGGACACCTCCACAGGTCTTGCTAGCTGGGAAAGGGCCACCTGGGCAGGGCATGCAGAGCCCCATCTCTCACTCACAGCCAGACCAGAGTTGGGCCTCTCTTTGATAGGCTTCCTAGTGTTGGCTGACACAGTGCTGCTGTAGCTGGTTTTTTTATTCAAGTCATCGCTCATATATTAAATCTGAAGTGGCTGTCGGGACTAGACATGTTTTCTGTGGAAACTTCCACATGGGCTGAAAAAGAAGTGAGTTTTACAGGGAACACCCATGGACTTGTTCCACTGCAATTCCAGATGGGCCCAGGAAGCCAGTGAGCTACTCTGCGAGGGAAGCATGGATCCCTGTGGAGTTGTCTCCGGGATGAAAATCTTTAAGGTCTGATTTAGAGTTGAGCTCACACTGAGGCCAACAAGACTACTGATAAAGTCTCTCCCCTGACTCTTCAGTTTCATGACATTTATAAGTATACAATACCAGATGTAGGTGGAATTAGCTGATGGCATAAAATGTTATTGAAGCAGGACCTGGAGTCAGATAGGCAGAAAGGTTGTCTACATTTTGTTTGCTTTGTTTCAACTTTCTTTAGCCAAACCGATGGCTGATCTGAAAGGACTAGAGGCAGCAGCAGTCCCACACACCTGGATGAGATCCACTGGGAAACACAGCTATGGAGCAGTGGAAAGAAAAAAGAGGGAAGGTCAGGAAGAGGAGACATGAGGTGCAGAAGACCTGTTGCTCATCTCAACAAACAAGTCCCACTATAACTCCCCTAACAGAAAACAATAACAGCAGTAGCTCATCATCTGAAGAATGTGACATGAAATTTATCTTTTTTCCTTGCTTTCACAGCAATTTTGCACTATGTTTGATAGCTGATGTGCATATCCAAATTCATGCAGCCCTACCATCCATCTCTCTCTGCCTACTCGCACTCACCCACGCTCCTTCCATGTGTGACTCAGGATGAAAAGGAATTTAGAAAGATGTAGGGAACATTTACAAGCCACCCTCCATTTCATCCTCAGCCTGGATGGCCACATTAGACCCTCCAGTTTGCATTTGGAGGCCAGACTGGCCAGCATTTGGGATGAATCCCTGGGACAGGCATTTCTTCTGTACCCAGCACAGACAGGCACAGAGCAAAGCTGCACAAGGTCTGCCTCAGTGATTACTGTTGGCTGGACATTGCAAGGCTGGATTTGGTTTAAGACAAGGCAAGTTTGCTGACTTCTTGCTTGATGCCTTGTCCATACACTGCATTGCAATATGTGTCCAAGAGTGGTCACTGCAGCAGACCCACATCTTGACCCGCGTCTTGAATATGGTCCCACAATAAGGAGTTACCTGGGTCACACCAGGAAATGTAGAAGGGTGGAAGACGTACAGCTCTGCCACATTTGCAAGAGAGCTATAGCCTATCCCATTCAGGAGCACCAGTAAAATCATGATTGTGTAAACGTCTGTGGCTTTTTCTGGGCTGGCTGAGTGAGGAGTGAAGACTTGAGTCTGTGAACTCTCCAGCAAGATATCTGCAGCACAGGGGCACTGGTGCAGGTTCCACCAGCACAAAATGAACAGCAAAAATTCCCCCAGCAGCAGCTGTCAGGGACTGACAGGGGACAAGCTAACCAGATTTGGGTGACAAATTAAAGCCAGTCTTCCCCTCTAACGCAGCGGCTGAGCAGCCATTTAGGGGAGCTCATCACCACTAACATCATCCTGTTTCCATGGAGACCAGATTAACAGAGTGGCTGAGAGAAACTGCACTCCTAATCTCTCCCAGAGAAAAGAGTTTGCTGATACAAGAGACTTTTAAGCATCTTTAATACAAACTCAGTGTTCTCCTTTCCATGTTCTCTCTAATCTTGCTAGAGGTTACTAGCCCCTTTTAACCCCGAGCATAGCACAAAAGCATCAAGCAGTGCAGTTACCCACAGCCTCTGCAGTCACTTGCTAAAATAATATCTGCCTTCCCTCTCTCTGCAAAAGTTTGGCTTTCTTAAAGGTAACACTTAAATACCCCAGCCCATCATGTGCAACTGGCCTGCAAAATGATGTCTGCATTGGCACACTCAGCCTACTTTCTTGTGATGGAACTAGGCACTGTAGACAGAGATGGAGGCACTAACTCCATCAACAAAAAGATCCAGCTCCTGCTTTCTGCATTGCATAAGACACCTTTTATTGACTTTGTTTCCCTGAGCTTTTGACTTTCTTGTGTAGCATCCTGGGTAAGAGCAGATCCCATGAGAGCACCAGATAGTTTGCCTAGTGGAACAGTACACTGCAGTTACACAGTTTTACCTAAGGACTTGCTGATAATGACTTCCACAAAACTATGTTTGAACACTATCACTGCAAAGAAGTTCTCTGCGATACCTATAGTTTCACCTGCACTTCAGGTGTGTTGATTTTCTGTCCATTCCTTGAAGGTGAAGAGAGTAGTACAGCCTGGTGGGAACAGCCACACAGCAGCTGGCAACCCACCTACACCCACCCTGCCTGGACCTCTGCACTTTGTCCTGTGTGTGGGAGGCTTTGTGGGCCTCAGGCCAAGGCAAGGCCTGAGGGACTGGACCCCAAAGCAGTCTCTACCCTAGTGGTAAGAAGTCTAAACCCCTGATGAGAGGTCAATGTTGGAATAGCAAGGGCTCCTGGATTTGGGCTGTGGATCTCAGCCTACATGGGGCAGGAAATCCTCCTTCCTAAGCCCTAACCTTTGCCAGTGGAACCTCCAAACACCAAATTTAATCCAAGTTTTGGATATAGGAATACAGTTACCATGTTCTCTACTCCTAGCAGCCCTGCAAATTTAAGTACAGCAGACGGAGGTCTGCTACCCCTCCACATCTTTTTGGCTCAGTCTGTCCTTTTCCTGATGGACAGTTTGTATCTCCAAATACTTCAATGCTTCTCCTCACTCTCCCTGCCCATCCAAGGCAGGCACCCACATTTTCAAACCATCAGGCAGGGTCTTTGCCACACAGCTTTTGTTGTTTTTTTTTTCCAATGGGTTTCATGTTGATTAAGTGTCATCTACTTCTCTAAAATTCCAGGCAGGTGGGACACTGCACACAGCCCTTTGTGCTTTCCATTGAGGGGTACACTGAGCACTGCAGATGTGGCTCATACACTGCTCCAGCTGTGCTGAGTCAGAGCCATGTGGAACAGCTCTTGCTGCTGAGCTGAACAAGACATCAAAGGCTCTGCTGCCTTCTTGTTGCTTCCAGAAGTTAAAAGGAATTTGGCTACTTGCTTTTTCTTGCCTTTACCCTAGTACCTTGCCAGGAGGTTCCTGACAAAGTTTGACAGTACCAGAAAGATAAAGGAGGGACTGTGATAGGGCAAGTTCAGTTCAATCTCAATTTCATTTCTGTCTCCCTTGCCAGCAGGGTTGATGATGTTCTGCACATCTGGAGGCATAGTTACGAGTTTGCACAGCCTTGTCCCAGAGGGTTGGAGCTTGTAAGTCAGCTGTACTACAAGGTCTCACCTGAGTCAGCCCTCTGGCCCCCCCCAGGATCCTGCATGTGCTGAGATTTCTCGTGACAGTCCATACATGCATGCAAGCCTGAAGCTTTCCAAAAGCACAGCTCTAACACAGGCACAACATGTCTCTGGAAAGGGCCAGGCCTCAGCATATCTGTGTCTTACAACTGTGGGCAATAAAGGGCTGGTTTCCTCTCCAGGCTCTGAAAGTACATCTTTGAAGACTACTTCTGATCAGCATCTCTGATTTCAGATGAGAGCTATGCTGTGGGATAGAGCTGGCATGTGGGATAGGAGGGAGCAAAATTAAACACAGAATATTTTGAGTCAGGGTTTACTACATCTGCTTCCATGATCCTCCTTTAACTGAAGGGTCCCTGCAGTTTAGTTCATGGTTGTGCATGGTGGCTGGAGTTCAGCAGAAGTAGAAGTTAAAGCAGAGTGCTACAAAGGCTTGTGTTTATAGCACCTGTACCTACAGGTGATTTTCTTTTTTAATGGTTGGCCAGATGATGGGCCCCTGGGGAGCATCGGTGAGAGGAGGGGGTAGGGAAACAGATGGCCTGAGCACACCACATAGGTAGAGGAGATGGCAACAGCCTTCCTACCTGCAGCTTTCAGACACCTTGGTTGTCCTTGCAGAGCAGAAATAGCACAGGCAGGATGGTGCATGTGTGCAAGGTGCTCACAGCGGCAGGGCACCTTGGGATTTTCCTACATGTATGTTGGGGGACAGTGAGCTGGAACGGGTTTTGCTGACTTGGCTTCAGATGTCAGGCCCTGTGTGTCTTCAGTGGGGTCTGTCACGCTCTGCTGCTGTGGCTTGTTTTTGCTGGCAGGCAAGAGCTCAGCAATGGACAGGCAACCAGAGGGAGGAAAGTGGGAAGAAGAGGGGGCAGACAAGATAAATAGGTAGTGTGAAGATAATAAAGGAGGACAGCTGACCTAGAAAACTCAAAAGATAAATCAGCAAAAAAAAATACTGAAGCTAATCCCAAAGTGCAAGGTTCCTGCTGAGCCCACAGGAGAGAGGCACCACATAGCACCAGCTCCCACTGCAACTCCTTGCTACCAAGCATACCAGTGGCCAGCACCTGGCCATGGCTGGGAGCTGCCGGAGCCCTTCACATCAGCATGGTTTATAGCCAAGATAAAGCAGGGCACCTGCTCTGCAGGACAGGGGCAGCTGTTCAATCTGCAATGAACCATGCTTGCAGGGTGGACTCTACCAACCTGGGCCTCTGCATGTCTGTGGGACGGAAACAGGGCTGAAGTGGACCAGTAGGGACTTGTCTTGACCTCTATATCCAGTCCTGTCCTTTCCTTACATTGTCATTATCCAAGACCCTCAACCCCACCAAGGAGCTGGGCAAGAATCTTAGTACTGCCTTAGTGCAGTACTAAACCCCACAGAGCTCTCGGGAGGCCAGAGATGAGCGCTTGCCACTCTCTCAGCTGGGCCAGTGGGTCTACATGAAGCACTGAAGCAATACACCAGTGGTCACTGTAGAAATTGAGGCTAAAGGATTTTTTATCATTCAGGTCCTCTGATGCACCACAGCACAAGAGGCAGGAACATCGTAAGCTTCTTCAGTAGCAAAGAAACTGTGAAGTGCACGCTACTGACATGAGCAGGATCTTGTAGGAGGTCCGTGACCTGGGCAGAGATGAACCTGTGTCTCTCAGCTCAGCATTTTTCCTGTGCAAATGAGGCCAGCACATAAACACACAGCACTGGTGTTTTCACAGATGGCATCAGCATACTAAGTCATTTTCCAAGCTCAAAAACAAAGATGGAGAGAAAGTTAGAGCAGGAGGAAACATGGGACCAGGGAGCGGCCTGTGCTTTCCAGGTTGACAGAAAAAGCTAGGGGTGGAACTAACAAAGAAAACAGAGCATAGCTTTAATTCCCTTCCAGCCACCTTGTCCACAAGCCTCTCTCCCGGCATAGGAAAGGCAGCTCACAATTAATTGTCCCCACAGATATTCACACCCCTCCCTTCAGTGCGTGAAGCCTGACTTGGAGAAGTGAGAACAGCCACTACAAAGTCAAAGCTAAGTGGCAGCTCCCCATTTAACCAGCTCTAATTGCCAGCTGAGCAGATGGTTAATCTCCGAGAACGTGCTGTGATACGGGTGTTGCTGAATCCCTGTAATGGCTTAAGAGCAACCATCGAGGATGAGGGGAATCAGCCAGTTCTCCCTAGCATCTTTTTCTCCCTCTGCCCGCCCGCTCCCCCCTCCACCCCCCCCACCTCAGTTTTGTGAATTAGCAAAGAGCTTTTTTTGACCAAAATCAGCCAGCACAGGATTTCTCAGCACTTCAGTAGGGATGAATAGATTATATCTGGGCTGGCTAATCCTGTGTGGGCAGGGAGAAGAAAATGGGGGGGCAGCAGTGGGGATCCCACTGTTGGCTGGGCCCACCATGGGGAGGGGGAAAAACCCTTCTTTTTTATTGCTCTGGAAGCAAAGGGGAGAGAAGGCTGCAGTCACAGGTGATGCCTTGAACAGAATTCATCCCAGCAAGCCAGTGCTGGCCCTGAGTACAAATCACATCCAATTTCCAGCTCCTCAATGGCTCTATTGAGTAATAAATCAGCTCTACATCCAAGCTGGCTGAAACACTCACACTTGCAGGGTTGTCTTATTCAGTGCTGAGAAGCTAAAGCCTTCTTGCCAAGGCCAGCAGGTTGGGGAGAGTCAACCATCCAAATCCCTTCAAAGCTCAGCAGTGAAAAATAAAACAAAAAAATGCCAAAAACCAGAAGACAGAAAGCAAGTTCCTGAACTGCAGATCACCTGCACATCTCCTTTTCTTCAGCTATTTTCTCCACTCTGGAAGACATGATGCAGCGGGCCAAATATTCAGCTAGTATGAACATCTCCCTGCAAACAGCCAGGCCTCTGTCTAATTCAATGCTGATCTAAACATACAGGTAACAGGGCTCAGCTCCCAGCCCTTGGTTGTCTTTGCAGCTATTTAAAGTCTGATTTCCTCCCTAGACACTTCATGACCATCTCTTAGATGCCACTTTCAAGTCCCAGCATAGCAGCACTTCTTTGAACTGACCATACAGGCAGAAGTCTTCAAAGCCACCAAAAGGATTGAGGGACTCAAAGTCTATTCATTTTAATGGGATCAGGTTTTTTCTTCTGTAAAGAGTTCCTAGAAGTTTGGATGTAGCCACACTGTAGATGCAGCAGTGTTAAAGCACTGCTGTCCTCCTGCAGCAGGCCCAGTCTGCCTGGGCCACCTCTGGGTAGGGATGAGAAACCCAGGGGGATTTGGGCTCTTTTTTGTGCTCTGCACTGCTAGCACATATCCTAACCCAGCTGCAAGCCACAGCAACCGCAGCATCTCTACCTCCATCACCTTACATCTGTAAGAGGCTCTCCATCTCACAGCCCATCCCTCCTATTTTTATTCCAGCCCTTGAAGATACCACGTAGAATCAGTGTTATGCCAGCTCCTGCACTGCTTTTGTGTTGGAATCCTCCTAGTGTCCCCTCTCAGCTGGAATGGGACTGGGGAGCTAACACTGACCCCAGAACACAAATCCACCCCATCCCACTCACAGCAAGCTGGAAAGTTCCCTGTGAGCTGAACCAACAGAGGATGTAGGACCTCAGCAAGGGAAAAAACAGAGCAGAACAGGAGAAAAGATGACTTAAAATCCCACAGTGCACCTTTAACTCAATGAATGCCAAACATGGTGTTGCAGGAGAAGAATCAGAGATCATTCACACAGATTTGAGCTAGTAGTAGTTAGTTTACTGAGTTTTAATCAGTAAATTTAAGTAGGTAAAATACAGAATCATAGAATCATTTAGGTTG